>BRDA01011795.1:37719-67465 GCA_036984385.1 Crenuchus spilurus
GAATAAATATGTTGGTCGGGAGGCATACGAAGAGACACACTCTCAGACGCACGTGCGACGCTATTATTAATCATATTATATAATCAAATTAAAGTCACAGATGATTTCGTTTTTAATAGGTAACATAAAATAAAGTAATTTATTGTCCCTTTAATTTGTTTAAAATAACCGGCTGACGTCACAAAAATGCTACGACCGGTGATGTTTTCGGTACTAAACGTAGTGTTTTTGCTGGCCGGTAACCATAACTGTCACTTTGGATAATTTTTGCTTTAGTAGACACTGAAATTAAACTAATATATTATACTAATTATTATCGCAGCGTGCACGCAGACTCTCACACAGAGAAGCATACGGAGGGCTGGTTGTATAAATAAGACAGAATAACTTTACCAGAGACCGAAATAAACAATTACTTGTTTAGTTTTGAAATAAAAGTATCAAGTGTGTGTGTGTGTGTGTCTTTCTGTGAAACTGGCGCTGTGTTTTGCTAACGAGTATTTTCGTGGCTTTGCCCTGAATATGTAAATCACTCAAGAAGAACATGATCTATGTTTAACATAGTTTATTTAAGTTTTCAACGTCTTTTTAATATTCGCTACATACTGCAGCGTCGGAGAAGAGAACAAAGAAAAAAGATGAGATATTTACTTACTGAATTTACTGCTCTTTTAGTAAAAAGGAAAGTGCTGTAGCAAACGCTCACTGCTTTACAACAAGAAAGTACGACGTGACTAATTAAATGGACTAAGACACACATTAACGGTAACTTAACTAAAACACACTAAAATAACTCATAGAGACAAGACTACAACTAAAATATCATTACACATACAAAAATCCCCTCTTAAAGACCCCAAATAATTACAAAAAAGACCCCATAAACACACAAGAGAACTTTATGCAAATACCGTACGACACGCAGCCATCTGATTGGCCGACACCCCCAAGAGCCGCCACAATACTTTTCTACCATCAATCAAAAAAAAAAAAAAACACCTCCCCCCCCGACCCAAAATTTTGGCCTAAGTTCAAGTCTGTGGTGAAGACATTCAACTAATGTCTGTTAGGCTAAGATAGCAAAGTGCTTTCTCCCCACACAATACTACAGAGGCTGAAATATTTATTGATATAGTTCATGTAAAACATCAGTATACTCAGAGAAATGTTTACCTGGAAAACACGTACAAGCCTCAAATACATTTGTTTAAAGGAATATCAGAAATCATATTTACAGGTTTTCACTGTGCCCACACAGCTAAACAGGCAAGACATGTTTGAAGTTCAAATGTTGTTTTTTTAGTTTAGAACTGAAGCTGTGAGACTAATGATGCTAACAAACAGCGGTCACCTAAAGAGATCATTTGTTTCTGTAAAAATAAATAATCAAACCTCTTTATTGTTTTACCGCTCTGCAGAAATGTACAAAAACAAAGACACAGGGTCAGTATTGACACATATGGTGTGAACAGCATGTAAAAATGTATTAAATTCTGCTATTACGTACACAGGACTGCACAGTATGAATATATACCAAATAAATAAACAACCAACCAACAACCCAAACAACTAACTGTTGCTAAGCATCGTTGCTAAGAACTTTGACAGTTGTAGGAGACCATCAAGTCATTCTATAGTACTTCTCTTTCGTCAGAGAAGTTTACTCCTCTTACTTCTATATCAGATAATGGACACTTCTAAGATTACGACAGTAACAAAATCACAATTCACAATAACAGCAAAAGATAATAAAAATTATAAGTGGGACAGTTTAATTTGCTGGTCTCTGTAAATATCCGTAGAAGGAACTTACTGAGCTGAGTTTCTTACTGTGATTAGTAACCAGCTGGTGGTAAAGAGACTATAATTTGTTGGAAAGAAATGCTAATATTAAACATATATATGCTTACATATGCTTTTAGCTTATGTGTTATCATGCTGTTATTTCATAACATACTCCCCCTCATGTTTTATTGATTTAATAAGTCTATAACATGTTCTTTCGCTAATATTGACAGTATTCTTTAAGATGATTAATATAACATGTAATACCGCAGTATTATTATTGTTATAACTGTTATTTAGAGTAGCCTTTAAGATGAGTAATGTAATACAATGTAACACCTCAGTATTATTATTGTTGTAGCTGTTATTGACAGTAGTCTTAAATGATTAATGTAATAACATGTAATACCTCAGTATTATTATTGTTACAGCTCTTATTGACAGTAGCCTTTAAGATGATTAATGTAATAACATGTAATACCTCAGTATTATTATTGTTACAGCTCTTATTGACAGTAGCCTTTAAGATGATTAATGTAATAACATGTAATACCTCAGTATTATTATTGTTAAAGCTGTCATTGACAGCAGTCTTTAAGATGATTAATGTAATAACATGTAATAACTCAGTATTATTATTGTTACAGCTGTTATTGACAGTTTAAGATGATTAATGTAATAAAATGTAATACCTCAGTATTATTATTGTTACAGCTGTTATTGACAGTAGTCTTTAAGGTGATTAATGTAATAACATGTAATAACTCAGTATTATTATTGTTACAGCTGTTATCGACAGCTTAAGATGATTAATGTAATAACATGTAATACCTCTATTATTATTGTTAAAGCTGTCATTGACAGCAGTCTTTAAGATTAATGTAATAAAATGTAATACCTCAGTATTATTATTGTTACAGCTGTTATTGACACTAGTCTTAAATGATTAATGTAATAACATGTAATACCTCAGTATTATTATTGTTACAGCTGTTATTGAGAGTAGTCTCTATGTTGATGAGTTTATAGGAATATAAACACACTGGTGCTAATCACGCACCTTCACGCTCGTGTGGCTGGTCTGTGTCTCGGCCTCGGTGCACGCATGCGCGGTGCTGCAGCAATCGGGCCGCTCGCGCCTGGAGCCGCTACGCGCGCGTCTTCCTCCGCCTCCTCCACCTCCGGTGCTGCTGTACGCGATGACGTCAGCGGCGTCGCTCTTGACGAAGAGGCCGTGCTGCAGCGCGGTGTGGCGGGGCGAGTTGGACTCGTCTGAGTCTCTGCAGTAAATCACTCCGCTCTGAGACACGTGGATGCTCGGCGCGCAGCCCATGGCCTCCTCGCGCTCCTACTGCGCTCGTGCACGGTGACGCCGCCGCCGCCGCCGCCGCCGCTCCTACTACAGCTCTCGCGCGCATCAAAGCGTCCAAGCCATCAAAGCAGCACGCTCAGACGTCGCCTCGGCCGCGCGCACTCCATCCGTCCTGCACTACCGCGTCTCTGGTGATGGGTCTGTCTTGAACGCGCGCGCTCTCGACCAGGACAGCGAGCTCCTCAACGTTCCATGTCACCTACTACTACTACTACTACTACTACTACTACTACTACTGATGATGATGGTGATGTCTCTTCTTATGCTCTCCTCCTTTTGGTTAGCACAACCGACAACATCCTCCCTCTCTTTTTCTCTCTCTCTACCAAACAGAAGGAAGATCCAAAGCACAAATGAGATGAATGCTGAGAAGATCAGCTCATGGTGAAGCTACGGAGTGTTAATGTTAGTCCACTGATCTCTGCTCCTCTCTCATCTCAGCAGCCTCTCGCCCCCCCCTCTCCGGTTCGCGCGCGCCCGAGCCCTCACCGAGAGCGCGCAGGAGGAGCCTGGAACGCGCACACGCCCGCCCACGCGCACACTCGGTCATCTGTATAAACGCACCAGTGCCAAAAGGTGAAATATGCTGAAAAAGTTCATTTCCGCTGCTAATAAGCCTACTAAGCCACTACTAGTGTGTTTTGTCCATATAGTTTGAAGTTAATACTGACTATAATCACAGACATTTCCCAGTTCACTGTACACCATGTGAATTTTAAAGGAACTGTTCACCTGAAAATCAAACATATACATATAATTCCACTCACCTCAGATCTACAAGTTGATCTTCAAAATATATTGGAAAAGTTTGTGTTCATAAGTTTTTACCAAAAAAAAAACTAATTTTATAATCATTAACGTGAAGTGCCATATTTCAAGTCAATTTGTTTTAATATTGATACTGTTCTCAAAATAAAATATTCTAATTCTGGATTTCTGATTTTGTTGAGCTGTAAGCCTTCTTGATCAACATTAAAACAACAGGCTTGAAATATGTCACTTTACTGTAATGAATATAAAATATGACAATATTTATATTTTGAATGAAATTATGAACAATAATGAACTTATTTTTTAAATAATGAACAATATATATATATTTTTTTTATTTTGTCTTAATCTGAGTCAAGTCTTGGTCTTGAGTAGCCCTAGTCAGAGCCTTGTCTTGGTCTTGAGTAACCCTGGTCTGAGTCTTGTCTTGGTCTTAAATTGACCTAGTCTGAGCCTTGTCTTGGTCTTGAGTAACTCTAGTCTGAGCCTTGTCCTGGTTTTGTGTAGTCCTCGTCTGAGACTTGTCTTGGCCTTGAGTTGCCCTAGTCTGAGTCTTGTCTTGGTCTTGAGTAGCCCTAGTCTGAGTCTTGTCTTGGTCTTGAGTAGCCCTAGTCTGAGTCTTGTCTTGGTCTTGAGTAACTCTAGTCTGAGCCTTGTCCTGGTTTTGTGTAGCCCTCGTCTGAGACTTGTCTTGGCCTTGAGTTGCCCTAGTCTGAGTCTTGTCTTGGTCTTGAGTAACTCTAGTCTGAGCCTTGTCCTGGTTTTGTGTATCCCTCGTCTGAGACTTGTCTTGGCCTTGAGTTGCCCTAGTCTGAGTCTTGTCTTGGTCTTGAGTAGCCCTAGTCTGAGACTTGTCTTGGTCTTGAGTAGCCCTAGTCTGAGAGTTGTCTTGGTCTTGAGTAGCCCTAGTCTGAGTATTGTCTTGGTCTTGAGTAGCCCTAGTTTGAGTCTTGACTTGGTCTTGAGATGCCCTAGTTTGAGTCTTGTTATTAAATGAGAACAATAAGCAAATCTAAATATGAAACTACAGAAATGAACATGTTTTATCAGGCATTAAAGGGTTACTCATCTAAAGAACTTTGAAGATTATAACCCTTTGAGTGCGGGAGAATGGATCTACACAACAGCAGGAAAATACAATACATTTAATGAACATTTATTATATTTACTTAATAAATAAAAATTATAGCTTGAATTGATTTTCAACTCAATCTGTTATTAAGGAAGATGAGAAACTTTAAAAGGTGACTAAAAAAGTGAGGATGTGGATCAGCGATTAATGGACTGATTCACAAAGTCTAATAAAAGACTTTAGCTGCACTTTGAAAGTAAAATGTTTTTTTAAATGTTTACATTTAGTCTCGTTCTGCTTTTAATGATCAGTGATTAACCGAGGTTTAGGTTTAGAGGTATCAGGCAAGAATTTTTATCCTAAAACAGCTACAAGTTTCAGTGAAATTGTGAAACATTTAATACGGATTAACAGCTGTTCAGTTTCCTCTGAAAGGATTATAAAGTCTATAAAACACCTGAGGGGGTTTAACGCCCAAAAATACCCACGACACAAAACATTTTAATTTAGACGCTCCAGTGGAGGTCTTCCTGATTAACTTTAGTTTGTTTGGGTCAAAGCTTAAAGGAAAGACTGAACGTTAAAGCGATAGTTTGTTGAAACCACCAGATTCTCCATTAAATTCAATCAGCCAAGACATGTCTGAAATTTTCTTTAATTTTACATGGACAGTGACAGAAGTACTGTGTCAGCGATATGAAAGCTACTGACTGAGTAACAGGAAAAGGCCTGACCCAGTAGCAGAAAAGGTACAGGCCCAGTGATAAAGGTACGGCCCAAGTGACAGGAAAGGTACTGACTGAGTGACAGGGACCTATTGGATGTTTGTGTCCAAAGTTTTAATAATATAATAAAGCCATCACTCCAGAGAACACAGTTCCACTGTTCCACAACCCAGTGCGGTGGGATTTATACGCCTCTAGTGGACCTTAGCATTGGACATGGTGACCACCAGATCATCACATTCTATTAATCAATACTTCTATTGGTGACCTTAAGGCAGCTAAATTTATTCATTGAAATAGTGACTGTATAGTTCTGACCAGAGTCCATTTCTCCTATAAAAGCAGCCGGAGTAGTTTCTCCTGTTCCAATCATCCACCCATGGCTCCCCCTGGTGGCCAAATGGAGCTCCTGTGGTGCTAAATCACTCCAGCTTCAGTAGAACTCGCTATATTTAGTTCATCTTTATACTGGGTTGTTTTAACAGAACAAATTCCAGAATGAAAATAAAGTGAAATTAAATGAATTCTGTGAAGAGTGTAGTTATTTTTAAATTAAAGGAGAACCTCAAAAAGTAAACAAAGAAAACAGAAAGTTGTGACTAGTCTGAGATCAGGCATTAGTCGCCTAACCTATAGTCAACAGATAACAGAATCAATAAATACAAAGACAACTAAATAATAATTTTAATCAAACTTCTAATTAATGTTAATAAAGTCTTCTGTTCTCAAAATAGTCACCACTCACCTGTCTAAAGGGTCCATTGACTAGTCCACTCATTTCTCCAAGTGATTTTCTCTCTTTATGTCCAATGTGTCCAGAATCCTAAAGGAACTTAGTCCACCATTCTCCAGCAGATGTATGTAGCTGAACTGAACAGGAACTTTCAGGTTTTTACCTCAAAAACTGCTCTCCACAATCTCTCCAGAAACTCTCCTCCCAAATTCTCCTGCAGCTCTCCACAAAACTGCTCAAATTCTCATTAAACTTTCCACAAACTCTACAATCTCTCCTCACTGTAGACTGCAGTCTCTGTTCTCTCTCACATAAACACACTACCTCCTCTGACTGCCCCAGCACTCCTGCAGCCACAAAGTCAAGAGTCATGAATCCTGAATGAATTGATTCCTTTGAACTGATTCACTCAGCAGAAATGAGTGTGTTGCATGAGTTTGAATCCTTTAGTTTTCTAGACATCTACATGAATATGATCACCATAGGATTTCCACACATGCCCTAAAAGTAGATTTTAGTAGACTAAAATATGGTTATCATTGAGAAAAATGACCCAATATTACATCTGTGTAAATGAATGTGAACTGTTATGATTAGCAGTTAATTTGAAGGTGAAAGGTTAAATTGATAATAATCAGGTGTGATTGGATGTCCTGTTTTATTTAAAGAACAGGGATCTAGTCAAAGTATTATCTTCATAAACATTTGTGATAGCGTATCATGACAGAAACAAAGGAAATTCCTGAGGACCTCAGCAGAAGAGTTGTTGATGGTCATAAGACAGGGAAAACTTACAAAACCCTCTCTGAAGATTTTGGTCTGACAATCCACAGACAGACAAACTCAAAATGCACAAATGGAGGAAATTCAACAACAATGATACCCTTCCCAGGAGTGATTGACCAGCATAGATCACGTCAAGAGAAAGGTGTAATAGTACACAACATCACCAAGGAAAACGGGGGACTTCTAGGCAAATAAAGGACTATTACATTGGCTAATGTTGATGAGCTGAACATCGAGAGATCATTTAATAACAATGATGTGCATGGCAGGATTGCATGGAGAAAGCTAATGCTCTCCAAAAAGAATATTGTTGCCCAGTTTTCTAAAGATTCACATGGACAAACAAGAAGGCTACAGAAAAATGTTTTGTGGACAGATGTGAAAAAAGGAACTTGGTTTAAATGAGAAGTGTTATGTCTACAGATAGGAAATAACAACATTACAAAATAACAATAATAAGAACCTTCACCCATCTGTGAAACATGGTGGTGGTAGTATCATGGTTTATCATGGTTTTAATAAGAAATGGTTAAAGAAGAATAACATTCTGATATTTAACTGGGGTCTCTATCTGCTTTTAGGACTTGAAAATCTGATATTTTTAAGTTATGTTTATTCAGAATTTCAGATAACAGAAAGTGAACCTATTTGAAAAGTAATATTAATAACTTTATTTACTTAAACTATCTACTAAATTGGCAGAAAATTTAACGTTTAAAGCTTTTTGTTTTTTTTTTCTTGCCAATAAGTCAATTTACCTGACAATACACTGAGATCACTTTTATTTTTTAAGCATTTTATTTAACTTATATTTATTTTTTAGCTAATTTTAAATTTCTTTCATATTTTGACCATTTAAATGTTACTATTTGACTGTAAACCAGTTTTAAAAGTTTTCTATAATGTTTATTTTATAATAATAATTATTAGTAGTGGTAGTAGACCGAAATATAAGTTCACTTATGAATCATTGAGTCAAACCTTTAATTACTTTAAAAACAGTGTTGAAAAGAAAATCGGAAAAAAATACCCATTTACTTATGATAAGCATTTAACAAATATCTTCTGTTGAAGGCTAGTAAATTTAATGCTTAATAATTATACACTTCAGGTGTATATTGCACTAAATTATAGCAACATACCGTATATCATTAA
Source organism: Crenuchus spilurus (assembly GCA_036984385.1). Taxonomy (NCBI): domain Eukaryota; kingdom Metazoa; phylum Chordata; class Actinopteri; order Characiformes; family Crenuchidae; genus Crenuchus; species Crenuchus spilurus. Next base: position 46,119 of record BRDA01011795.1, read on the forward strand.
AATGTTCATTTAAAAGATACTCTCTTACCAAACTGGATCTAGAGAAATTATTTAAGATAAATTACAGGAATTATATTTTTCTTCATTCTAATCAGACCTTTGATCTACCCCCCAGTCCAGCACAAATAAACACACAAACAGAGAGACTCAAGATGCTACCAGGACAACCAAACACACCAATAGTAAGAGGCTGAGTTCCAAATAACTCAGGGTACTGGACATGCAGGGTACTATTATGTACTACATTGTCTTACCTGGCCCACATAGCGAACTATACAGGCAGAGAAAACGTATCTGAGACAGAACCGGAGAGATTTATTAGAGCTTCCATCTGAGCAGGTTTTTGGCTAGTCAGTGGTGCTTGTTGCTAAGAGCAGCAAAATGCTGAATGTTCTCCAACAGGTCTGTACAGGCCCCAGTATCACAACTGCAGTCTAGAATGTTCTGAAGAGTTCCCTCTTAAAGGGCTGGATTTTAGTCAATAAACTGAATCTAGAACTGGACTCTAAAGCCCTGCTGAGCTCTGGAGGTTCTCTGAAAAATTCTTCTTCTGCAGAAGCTCCTCAGTGATTTTATTTTCTAGGTCCTCCATGTCAGTGTTTTTCTCCCTCCTTCTCAGAGAACATACAGACTGAATTAATTATTGTTTTGAGCAAACTCACCATTCGTCTGATCATTCTTTGTCCAGTCCAGATACAAATCTGTGATTTTCCAGGCAAATGTCTTGAGTTGGAAAATAGACTTTTGACCACTGATATGAGAACTATGTTCTTGGAAAACAGAGAAAATACAGAACAATAGAAAATGTTCAACCTGCATTCATTTTATCATCTGGATTTTTTATTTTCATCCCTGAGGACAAAATTCTTCACCACAGCTGCAATCTGATAAAGTAATCCAATCTTAGTAGAGGTAATGTCAAAGTCCAGACATAATGGCAATTTTTTAAAATTAACATACTTTTTTTGCAGAGCGATGGGGCGGAGCTGCAATGTTTTCTAAATTAGCAACAAATATACACCCTTTACTGGTGAAACTTCATACAGCAAATGAAAGAGCAGGGTCATGTACACCTGCTCTGTGTATTCAGGGCTTTTTAACAAGAGTTTCTTTCTGAACCCAGGGCCACTTCAGATCAGTGAATTGGTGAAATGTCTCAAGTGTGAAAACTGTTTTTAATCCTGAAAGCAGTCAAGGGAACCCATTTCTGGTCCTCCTGAAATCAGTGGTCTGGAGATCTCTTGAAGTGAACTCTGGTGTGGCATGCTGAGTATGTGGAAGCTATTTGCTCCCAACCTCCCATGTGGGTTTGTGCAAATTGATCCATTTTGTGATACAACTGCTTCAATATCTCACATCACTGCACTTTTCAGCTTACTGCATGGTGAGTGCCATGTCTCTAAATAACTAAATGAGCCAAGTACAGAACATTTTACAATTTTTTGTTCCATACAAATTTATTTATTTTTTGTAGAATTTGTCTAATTATTCTGAATAACTGTGAAAACAGCCTAGAAATTGTTTTCCAACATTGTATAAACATCAGTTTTGAAATAGTCATTTCTTAACTTGTCATCACTGCCAATATCTGATTACATCAGCTTTTTGCCGAGACCTAGAAAGACTCCAAATCTCAAATTTCTAGGAGAGTTGGTCACTGCTCTATAATGTGGTAATGCCGCCCAAAACAAGGAACTGTGATAGTAATGCATGTCAGAGAATTAAGCCATTCTCAGACTCTCTTACAAGAGACATAAGTCTGGCTAATGATCCTGTAGTTTCCTAAAATACTATTTAAACAGGAATATAACTTTTTCAAAAAAGGAGTTATATGAAAATATAAGTTAAACTTAACCTGAGTAAAGCCAAATCCCAGTAAGGATACATATACCTGTAACATAGCAGATTTTCAGTGTGAAAACAGTATGACTCAAACTAAAACCATTCTGACTTTGGACATTGTTAACTAATTTTATTAGGAAAATATTCCACATTTACAAATGTACAGATTTCTGTCTATTCACAATTTACTGAGCAGATAATTCTTCAGCTCAGGTTTGTCTGCATAACTTAGTAGCTTAAATATAAACAAAGTCATTCAGAGCATTTAGATATGAAATGCTTCACTGCACAGAAACTTGCAGACTCTGATTTCTTTACAATGGTGGTGATGGGAACCAGACATCACAATGTCTGCAACAGCCTGTGAGAATTATTACATATTCACCTGATCACAATTATTTAATCTGACTGCAATAATTTTCCATTGTTATTAGATTTCACAGGAACATCATACTATAATAAACAAGTAGCTGCATTTTCTTTAGTAACATTGAGGAAAATACATATAAATAAAAAGAGAAAACATTTACATTAACATCTTTAATTAAGAGCAATGCTTATCTAAATATGTAATATGTGTATGTATACAAACATTTTCTATCATATGAGTATAAACTTATATTATCTACAGTAAGGCTGAGAAGATTATCAACCAGTTTAGCTGCTTTTGGGTTGCATTTTGATCTATTTTTGCCTGGGAAGAACCGGCCAAAGTAAAACGTTCTTCATATACAAATTATATGTATATTTGGAAAGTTTACTGTTAAAGGAACCCTCACACAAAATGTCAGCCAATTATCTCTTCAACTTTCCAAGATACAGCATTTTGAGATTTTAAATGATTTGTAATTGAAAAACAGTGAATGTCACAACACATAAATGGGAAATGATTAAAAGTTAATCCAAACAAATCGAAATCTACCAGAAATTAATCCTGAAAGATGAGCCCGGTTACTGTTGCACTGTTTACATCAGCTGAAGACATCTGACCTGTTTACGTTTGGTGGATGGACACGTGAGCTCAAACATATTTCTACAATAAAGAAAAGATGAATGACAGGAATTGAATAACACCAAACAATCTTGTGTATCTCAGAGATAGTAGTTGTTCCACTTCAGGATTTGAGGGGGGTCACAGAAACCAATTTTTTGGGTAAAATCTGCAAATTTGGTGAATGGCTTGCTGCACAAAAAACACTTTCTGGTGAATTTAAGTTTATATATATAAACATGTACTATGATAGATTTGAGATCTTTCATTTACTGGAATAAAACCAAGTGGTTTATTTTTGCGCTTAATCTTTACAGGTGAACTTAATGTGACCACACCACCAAACACAGGCATCATCATCTTGCATGTGTCAGGAGCATCTATGTTGGACTAGGGACCAGTGGGACTTTCAGTTTCTGCTCACTGTGAATCGACTTTCATCAGTGACAAGCACTATGTTGGAGATGAAGGACAAGCGCAATGCATCAGCTACTGTTACCAGATGGGCTTTTGGTGGTGGTGGTTTTGCAGTGTGGGCAGGTGTGTAGTCAATACACTTTGTGAATGGTGCAGTGACAAGCCCATACTACTTGAATAACATCATCGTTGTGCCTCTGCATGAACCACTCAGGCCTAATTTCATCTTCATGGACAACAATGCTCCAGGTCATCGAGGTTGCATCATTACGGATCGACTGCTGGAGAATGTACCTCATATGAAGTGTACCTCAAAGTACCTCATATGAAGTGGTCTGCACTTTCTCTAGACCTGAATCCCACAGAAAACCTATGGGATGAGCTGAGTTGCCTTGTATAAATAAATGACCAAGTATATTTTTTCTCATTTGTTTAAATGCATTCTCTTTATCTACTTTTAGATCTGATGATGTTTTAGGTCAGGAAAAATATAGAAAATTCTAAAGGGTTAAACTTTCAAGCACCACTGTAAATGCACTACTTTCATGATATATCACTGTAGCGTTAACTTTTTGTTTTCCATAAATTTAACCCGAAAGCCAAATATCCCTAACTTTTTGTGAGTAGTATATACAGTTTATCCATTTTATTTATTAATCAAAACCATCAATGTTGATGGTAAAACAGCAATAAAACTGAAAAAAAAATAAAACAATTTTTTTTATTTGCTTTACCACGACCTGAATGCATTTTAAAAATGGTAAAAATCTTCCCAAAACAATCATAGAACAATCTCTCTGACATCAGGCAGGGTATTTAGAACCATTTCATTTAATAATTTTCTGTGATGTAGCTTTCTCACGCTTTGGATATCTGGTTCGTATCACCACTACTGTGAAACATTCTGACTCTGTACGTTTGTGTAGAATGGAGTATTTCAAATCAACACACTGATTGACTGATTATATCCTCAACATTTAATTACACACAAAATTGTGAAAAGTTGGTGGACTTTCCCTTTGTAAACTGCAGATACACTCTTTGCTCTTTTCAGTCTTGTATAAAACTCCTCAGGAATGGTCACTCTGCTCTGAGGGCGTGAGCTGACTTCTGACCCCAGCTCAGGTCACTCAGAAGGCTGCCCTTTGACCCAAGCTTGTGAAGCTTTGGGTGTTTGTGTTTGTGAGAAACGTTCTCTTGCTCGCTCCCAGTTCTGCTGGTTCTTGCTTCGATTACCAGAAATGTCCTCCGCTGAAAGAACCAAAACAGAACCCAAACCAGACTGAGCTGGCCGCACCAGCAAACCAATCTAGAGAGAGAGAGAGAGAGAGAGAGAGAGAGAGAGAGAGAGAGAAAGAAATATGAGTACATCTGAATAAATACTTCAGGGCTACAACTACCAATTTCTATTTTTTATTAAATGTACAACCCCAAATAAGGTAGGACAAAAAATAGTTTGTGAGGCTGTGTGTGTATTTACTGGTTCTTTAATGCCAGCACTGTCCTTGCCAAGCCCATCTCCACTCTTCCAGCCCATCTTCTCCAGCATCTGCCGACCTTTATTCTCCTCACTGATCTCCCTACACATGCACAAGCGCGCACACACACACACACACACACACACACACACACACACACACACACACACACACACACACACACACACACACACACACACACAGTCAGAAAGATCAACTTTAATTAATTCCTGTGTCCTTGTTGAGGTCAGTTCCACTCCACTGTGCTGATGTTTCTGGTTACACGTGTGAATATACCTCTGAAATCATCTTTAGTCATGGTCTGCAAGAACAAAGTCCATTAAGGTTGATGTGTAAATGTATATTAATCAAACCTGACTATAGTCAGAAGTCTGGCTAGCAAGACTAATAACAGACTGAAATAACTGGACTTGAAGCAAGATACTCGCTATATATAGCAATACACACACAGAGTAAAATAATAAATATAATCACTACTTATAAAAATGTAATCACAATATATAAAAATCAGTATCATTTGATTTTTGACATTTTGCATATATTGTGACACTCCAGATGACACTACACTAAGACATTAAGGGAAGGTCTCTCACAGCAGTGTCTGTGTGCTGATCTCTGCCCTGTAGGGAATTTTACTGCCTCCATTGGAATTTATAATCAATTACATGCAGCGAGATCCCTCATGACACCCAGGTTCTCTGCTGAAGAGAACATTATGGCCTGCTTTCCAGAAAAAAAACATTTCCCCTAATCCGTTACATCCAATACGTCTACAAATCAGGGACAAATAAGCTTCTGTTTTCTGCTGTGAGATCAGAAACACTCCACTCAATTATGCAAACACAACTTCAAGCTTCAGTCCAATTTCAGCACTTTTCATGACTTTTCTACAGAGTATCACAAAAGTGGTTCATAAAGCAGGCGGCATTCTGGGTGTTGCAGCAAGTGGAAAAGAAAGCATTAACCTGCTGAACTTTATTTACAGTTCTGAGAGTAAAGTTAGATCATTTCTATCTACATCTTTATATTGCTAGTGCAACAAACATAATTACAAATATTACACATTAAAACAAACTTTTGGAGTAACTGAATATTTCCCAGTGTTTCAGCATCTATTTCACTGCTTCACTACCAGCAGCATCATATCAAGAGAACAATACACTGCCATACAAAAATGTTAAAAGTTCCATCCTAAAGATGGATTTTCTTGTCACCACTGTCAGCTGGATATTTCAACTGACTAATCTTACTATGTGATGACTCTTCATAACCTGCTCTTTAGACGTTATATGGTATTAAAATAGATTCGAAATATTTAAAGTCATATAAGACTGCTTTAGGGCTGGATGGTAACCCTGCACTTCTGGATAACAGTATTTGGAAACCTGAATATTCAATATACTCCCTGCAGGGGGTGCCGAAATAAGACCTAAGCCTGAGTATTATTTAAGCATTATTGTTTGTTATTGTGTGTGTGTGTACGTACGTGTGTAGTGATGCTGGAGCGTCGTCTCTGTGGAAGTTTCCCTCGCTGCCCACTGTCTGCCTCCGACTCTCTGCTCTGTCCTTATACTGACAGTTCTTAAACACACTACTGTCCTCATAATCACTGTTCTGTAACACACACATACACCATTTACTGTTAAGTCTGCTGTATTTGAAAATACAAAATGTGTTTTTGTAACAGAAATGATCAGAAAATATGATTTATGATTTGTAATATAATAACACATGCTTATAATTTACTGCTGAACAAGTAGCCACTTTTAGATTTTTTCCCCCAGAAATTATTTTCACGGCCCCGAGTGCCTCAGAAGACTAAGATCAAATCCCGAACATGCTGTTGCATCTCCCCAGCACTACTAATTAGCTGCCTCAGGCCTCTGCCAGGTGATGCATCAGAACTGGGGATCCTGCGCTTTCCTCTGAGTGTGTTAGCTGCCCGGCGGCGATGTAGCGGCAGCAGTTTGAAAAGAAAAAAAAAAAAAAAGTGTTGCCTTGGCTTCACATACATCAGAAGAGGCCTGTGTTAGTCTGTACCCTTCTAGAGTCAGGGACATCACAAGTGATAGGGAGAGTAAACAAATGGGTGGGTCGACTGGCTACCAAAACACTTTGGGGAGAAAGTCGGGTAAAAATAAATAAATAAATAAATAGAAAAATATTTTTTTCAGGCTGCACAGTATTGAAGGTATATTATATCTAGGCTCATTTAACAGCACAGGTTTGAAGAGAGCTCAGTTCTATTTTTCGGGACTCAAACATCAGTAACGGACTAAAACCAAAAATTAACACATTTTAACTGAAGATATGACAGATGATTAATTTAAAGCAGAATCTGTAATTGGCTGCTCAAGATAGAAGAGGATGTCAGCTTTCATAGGACTCCTATCATAACAAGCTTTCCTGCTTCAACCTCCAAAGCAGAACACTGAGCCTGTTCACCACCACACCCTACATCAGGGGTCCTGGAGATCTACCACCCTTGAGATGTCAGATGCAACATACATGTCTCTGATATTTACATGACCCTGAAGGTCTTCATTACCTGGATCAGGTGTGATAGACCAAGTTTGAAATTAAGCTCAGGATGGTAGATTTCACATTTGATACAATTTCACACTGACACAGTTATTTTCTTGGGCTTTCTGAACCAAATCCCTGCTTTTTGCAGACATATTGATAAAAGAGAAATGCAGATTTACCTTCAGACCGTATTTAATTTTAATCTGCTTAAGTTCCTTCTGTCTCTGCAACTCCTTATCCTCCTTACTGAGCACACACACTGGAAAACATCACAGATCAGTCAGCACATGTCTATTAAAATACGCTGTATTTATTATTAATATATTGTATTGTTACATTGGACTTGATAGTTTAATGGTCACTTTATCTGAAACCCTCTCTTTGATCAGAATATGCAACAAAACATTATTTCATTTGTTTAAATCAGATAAGTATCCTTTCTTCATTTACTAGCATCAATATAATGTCAATCAGGCCTATCATGCAGTGGCTCATATTAGCAATGTAAAGCTCAATTGTGTAAGTGTGTGTGTGTGTGTGTGTGTACGTACCTGAACTGTCGTCTTGTCGGTGGCGGCTCAGGTGTGCTCGTACCTGTCCAGGTTCACAGCCATCACAGGTGTCGGTACCTGAGTGAATGTGGAATGATAAAACTGTCTCACCCAACTTCACCTCATCACCGTGGGTCAAAGGGCAAGGGTCACACCTCACCTTCGGCTGCACACAAAAATCAAACGGTCACTTCTGGAAAAATGCAGTAGCCAGACTGATAAAATTCCTATAATAAAATAATGCATGAAATACATTAACTCTATACTGCATGCATTACAAGAGAAATGTTTACAACTTCACCACGTCCACTAAACGGGCCAAAAGCAATTACAATAACAGTTGGTCAGTCTCAGAGTTGCTTTGAGGCAACTTTAGAAAAAAATAAAGAGTCATACTCTCAAATAACTCGGGATTAGTTTAAAACCCTGCTGTTCCACTGCAGCTCTACAGCATTATCCACCCAGAAGTAAAACGTTGTTGTGAAACAACACTGGTTTAATGTGATGTGTGATACCTGCAGTATTCTGTTGCCATTGACGACTGTGCCATTCTGACTGCCATGATCAACCAGCATATAACACTGTTGATCGTGATCAAAGTACACCTCCGCATGTGACTGCAAGACAAAACACAAACACACACACACACACACACACACACCCACACCATTTAATCAAATTAATTAACATGATCTTAACTCCATGCATAATTTTTTACACACCTGTCTCACACTGCGTCGAGTTGCTCAGTAATCTCTAGTAAACTTGATTATGTGGTTTCTGACAAAGTATGATATACTGGTGTCTACACCAAACATGCTTTGCTTCGCAATTCTTTGTTACAATTAGGTAAATATGATTTTGCATAACCATCACATTAAGGTAGTCAAAAGTTCCAATTGTTCATACCTTACTCACACCCATCTCTGGGATTCTGATGGCATGGTCCATGTCCTTCTCGCTGAGAGAAAAACATATATTCAAACAGAATTTCACAACCTGTTCAAGCATGACTGTATCTTATTAAAAAAACAGTCTAGGATGAAATAGTGGTTATAGTGGACAGAACTAAATTAGGCTGAATGGATGGGGCTAAACTGCTGTAAACTGATTGGGCAGGGGAAAACTGCTGTATACAGAATGGGTGAGCATATATCTGTTGCAAGCTGAATGGGCGGGACTGAACTATTTGCAGGGCTAAATTGCTCAAAGCTGAATGGGTGGGGCTAAACTGCTGTAGGCTGTACAGTATGTAGCTAAACAGGTGCGCATTACCGGCCAATAGTGGCAATGGTATCAGCAGTGAGGATGAAGAGGGTTCCAGTTTGGAGAACAGGAGAGCGCACCACGGTCACTCTAACACATGGGGGCCATGCTTCTGTAATGCACACACACACACAAACGCACAAAAAAGTTAAAATCTGATGATTTTGTGCATTTAAGCATGCAGACTCCAGCTTTACATTTACTTGCACTGTTCTGATCGCGTCTCTGTGCTAGACCTGTCCATGACTGAGACACCATCACAAGTTACCGATAACTCGACATGGCTATATGTAACAGCTGCTGCTCTTTAAGGTTGTCCTAAACCCAAAATGTATATGTGCATAAAATCTTTGAGCATATTTAAATGCTAATGGTGAGCTTGCTTCTGCTAAACCAGTGTGAATATGCTAGAAATCTCCAGTTTAGAGTGATTTTACAGAAACACCCAGTGGTCCAGTGCTACAGCACTCTTTCTTTAATGATCCTCAAATGAGTGATCAACAAACATCATTTAATTCTGTATCCATCTTTTTCATGTAGTCTCACCTTCCTGCGCTTGTGTTTCTATCACTGGACTCTGTGGAGCTGGAGACGATGATGCAGATGGAGGAGGAGATGATGATGAAGATGAAGGCTCTTTCTCCCCTTCTGACCCTGTGATCTCTCCTTCCTCTGGCTCACTCTCTCCACTCTCATCACGCATTCCTGACCTCCTCCTCCTCTTCTTCTTCTTCCTATTCTTCTTAATTTTCTGTTTATCATCGGAGTGTGACCTACTACATCTCCGCCTTCGATTTCCACCAGACCCATCAGCTCTGTCTGAGCTTTTGCTGGTCCGCGAGCGAGAGCGTCGCCCATTTTTTGCTTTTTCTCGTTTTTTGGTTTTTTCCCCATCTCGTCTCATTTCATCTCCCTTTACCTTGCTGCAGTCCTTTCGACATTTGACTGCATCAGGTCCCGTCCCCAAATCACAGTGGTCCTGTCAGCAGAAATTCAGCCAATCAGGGCTGAGGATCTGCATCCAGTCTCTCTCCATTAGACAGTGCCGGTTACTGATATATGTAAAAGTGCATATGTACAGTGGAAATAAGTCTACACACCCATGGTAAAATGACAGGTTTTTGTGGTTTAAATCAAATAAGACCAAGAATAATAATTTCAGAACTTTTTCCTTCTTTAATGTGACCCATAATTTGTACAATTCGATTGAAAAACCCGACTGAAATGGTATGGAGGGAAAAATATAAAATTATTATTAAAAATAATAATAATAATAATGTGGTGTGGCTGTGCTCAGAATTAATTAATCACATGTGAAATAATAGTTAATGCACAACTGCTGTCATATAAAGTGATTCTCATTAACCCCAAATAAAGTTCAGCTGTTTACTGATATTTAAATCAATTGCAACTTACAGTAAAAGCCACAAAGAGCTTAAAGCATCAAAGGGATCTCACTGTTGAAAGACATCAATTAGGAAAAGGAGACAAAACATTCCCAAGGCATTAGATATACCATAGAACACTGATCAAAAAAGCTGGCTCAGGAGACTGTCAGAAGAAATACAGCAACATTAAAGGAGCTGCAAGAATTTCTGGCAAGTACTGGTAGTGTAATACATGTGACAACAATCTCATATATTCTTCAGATGTTTGGCTGTAGCAAGATCTGATAAGACCAATAACCTTTTGGCCGTAATTCCAAAAGGTATGTTTGTTGCCAACACCAAAAGCACACCATACCCAGAGTGAAGCATGGTGGATGCAGCATTATGCTTTGGGCCGTTTGTCTGCAGCTGGATCTGTGCTTTACTTAAAGTGGAGTGAATTATGCACAGTTCCAAATATTAGTCAATTTTGGCACAAAACCTTCAGACCTCTGCTAAAAAGATGAAGAGGACTTTCACCTTTCAGCACAACAACCCAAAGTATACCTTCACATTGACAAAAGAACGTCTTCACTAGAAGACCAAAAATCCCAGAGCCCAGACCTGAATCCAACTGAAAATCTGTGGGTTGACCTGAAGAGGGAGGTACACAGGAGATGCCTCAACATTCTGAGTAGTAACACAAAGTATTAGTTTAAGGGTGTTCATATTTATGCATTTATTAAATGATGTGAGAAAAGATGAAATTGTTCATTTTGGTCTGAGTTTTTAAAAACCTGGTATTTTAACAGGGGTGTGTAGACATTTTCCATCCATTGTATTTCTCTTAGAGCCTCAGTATAGAAAAGCTATTGGAAAGATTTGTAAGCGACATGATAGCATGATTTCCTTTCCAATAATATATTAGAAACTAACTGATACTCAAGGTTGTTATAGGAAAACAATAAGTGGCAACAGCCGATATCAATGAAAGTTTTGTATTTATTCTTTTTCAATGTCTTGTGATAGCATCCATTATATGTAGGCACCCAAATATAAATAATGCAATGGCATTTGTTTCAATATACGTACCACCTCCAAGACTATATATACAAAACAAAAGCTAATCATGGAGCTAAACAAACAAACATTTCAACCTCAACCATTCTGTATAATCTGAAATAATCTGCTGGAATGCTGATTAGAACAAGCTATTTGAGAAGACTATTAAATTTACATTCAGTGAAAACTACCTCTGTGCGATTTCCTCCTACTCTGGGCTATCTTCAGCCTGGCCAATGATTTAGTGACAGCCTCAACCTATAACAACAAAAAACACAGTACACATTCACAATCTGACCCTACACACCCATAAACACTCAAACTCTAACACGTCCTCAATAAACACAATCATGATCTGACCCTACACACCCATAAACACTCAAACTCCAACACGTCCTCAATAAACACAATCATGATCTGACCCTACACACCCATAAACACAGCTAAAACCCAACACTACCATAACACAGTATACAATCACAATATGACCTTTCTGACCCATAAACACTGACTTCCTAACACTACAGTAAACACAATCACCATCTGACCTTGTGACCCATAAACTCTATTACACTAACATTACTACAATAAAAACAACCACAATCTGACCTCACTGACCCATAAACGTGTTAAACCATGACACTTCCACAATAAACACAGTACACAATCAAAATATCACCTTACTTTAGGTATTGATTTGCTTTTCCTGTAAATGCTTATCTTACTGTACACCTAACTTTATTTATTTACTTCAGAGAATAATAGCATCAAGACATCAAATAGAAAATAGAACCAGTTTTAGTACTTATCACACAAACAGACCATACTGCTATGTGACCATATGAGCATTCAAGAAACAACAGTTATGTCCTTATGCCCTGTGTTTGTGTGTGTGTGTGTGTGTGTGTGTAATGGAGAGAGAAATCTGGGGAGCAGAGTCCTTCAGCTAAAAAAAAAAAAACACCACATCTCAAACAACTACAGTCATTCTTAGTCTCATTTATAACTTCAAACATACTACTACTGATAACAATAATAACACCATGAATAAATAGCTTACCTTTATACTTTAAAGGGCTGCACAAATTCTGTATTACATATATTTGACAGATATGCATAGATATACTAAATTATGCTAAAATTTACTGAATATTCTAAAGAGTCAATCTAAAACTTGTTTGTGCCGTACCTGATCTAGTTAAAACTCACCTATGCTGTACTTAAAGCCTAAGCAGCAGTTAAAGACCCTCTTTAAAGATTTCGGATCATTTTTACTACTCAAGAGACATGGAATGCAATTAAAAGCAGTAAACATTATTATTTGGTTTTTAAATTGACATAAACTGATGATAAAGCCTGAAGTCTAAACAGAAATGTGAAAACTAGCCATGTAAAGAAGCTGAAAGACTGCAGTGACGACCACTATTGAGAATGTGCTGGATATTGAAAATGACACAACTTAGCTTTGAATCTGAAGACAATAAACATTCAGTGACTGGTGGAGTGACAGTAAACTCCAATAACATTATAATAACACTATAACACTAACAGACACAGCCCTTTAGATTTGTGCACCACAGCCCTTTGTGCTATGTAAGAATGCAGCTGATCATATCAGATTTTGAAGGCATAAATCAACAATGTATTAAGATTTAATCTTTAGTTTAATGAAAAGTTAAGATGCTAATATTGATAGATTTGATATCATGAGCTGGTGTTCAGGCTTTAAGCATTTACACTGCATCCCTCACATACTGATACTGTTGTTCCTGTTATTCAGTGGCAGCATTAGTTTTTCAGACTGAACCCTTTACTGAAGTCCGAGTGCTTTACCTTGATCTCCAGATGAGCTGCTTTCTCTGATGTCTTCTTGTTCTTCTTCTTGTTGATCTTCTCCTGGTTTTTGTCGACCCACTCAGGCTGATCTGTGGACTGTGATGTGGGCAGCTCTATTCTGGAGTGAAACTGGTACTTTCCACTTTCTGGGTCATAGTAATAGTACATGCCTGTACTGGCATCATAATAAAGTTGACTACTCTGGAAACGGAGAACAGAAATTAGAGTATATTATACATTTGGCTACAAAAGTCGTAGGTATTTATGGTTTGTAACTATTAAACTATAAAGGTAATGTGATTTTTTCCTGCAATATGAGATTTTAATAAAGCCAAATTGAGTGACTGGTCAGTAGTGAGAATGTGCTGTTATTAAAGTTATTGTTATTGTACAGCATTGGTTCCTTGATGTCCAGCCCTTGGATGGATTTATTAAATTCCGCCGACAGCTCATCAGCTGCTAATGAAACAATAATCAGTTGAACAGATACTGGATGGTCACTGTAAATTCTGATCTTCCAAGATAGGAAAATAACAGAGCACATGGACACTAGATAAACTGTTAACTTACAGTGGCATGCAAAAGTTTGAGCATGTCATGTCACACGCCGTCATTGCTTCGCGATGGTAGGCTGCACAGACGAGTCACTTCTCTCCAATGCCATCTGTCTCTGGTTGCTTGTAGCAGGCTAGCACCTGATAATCCAGTCCATGTCTTGATGTTATCCATCCAGGTTATTCTTGGTCTTCCACGTCTTCGGACTCCCTCCACAAGTCCAGTCATAACACTTCCTTCAATGCTCTCATGTGCTGCCTCATCACATGACCGAAGTAACGTAACTTGTGGGATTTAACGTGCATCAGTAACTCCTTTTGAGTTCTAGCATCTCATAGACTTGTTCAGTGGTCATCATCTTCATCCATGAGATCTTCAGCAACTTCCTGATGCACTTGTTCTCAAAAGCCTGCATACGTCTTTCTTCCTCTTTCTTCAGTGTCCAGGCTTCACATCCATATGTAGCTACTGGCCAGACCAAGACTTTCATCAGTCTTAGTTTGGTGTTGGTGCTAATTGACTTGCTTTTCCACATCTTTGTCAATTTGACCATCACCAACCTGCCCATGGCCATTCTTGTCTTCACTATATATAACAATATAACAACATATATCACCCATCTACATGCAGGTCAGGTTGTGCCTCACATACACTACAGGATAATCTGGACAAATTTGAGGTCGATTTTCTCCTCCTGATAATCAAAAAAAGTCTCCAGATTTCAGGGTGTTTATAACCAATCTTCTTGCCAAATTATCCTGTAGTGCGGGGGTGTCTGTAAGCCAGTTTTTACTCCTTCAATCTTCTTCCAGTGCAGTGCAGTTGGGGTTGCCCCAATCGTGAATTCTAAATATTAAATATGTTACATTTTTATGACTCGATATCCTGTATTGTGGGGGGTGGATGCAAATTTTCTGGTGCAAAACCCAATGAAAGCCAAGCCTGGTGGTGGAATGTGGACTACCAAGAAACAGGACAAACTTGGTAACAGAATGTATATCTTGTTGTAGTAGTTTCATCCTTTCTTTTCTTTTCTTGGCATTTGCTGAGCAAAAGGAAAGGTTTCACTGAGAGCCGTAATGTTCATTTACATAAAGACTCCCACGAGCTTTTGAGCATCCGTGAAGCAGGTCAGGCATTTCATTCAGTGCAGATCATGAAATGTGAGGACATTTATTACCAACAACAACCAAGGACAGAAAAATCTGTGAAAATGTCATTATCTGTGGGACGTTTTCAACATCAGTGAGGATTTTTAAAATGCTGTAGTGTGGGTCAGGAATTAGAGTGAGTGGGAAGATGTGACACTAAACTGTAGTGTATAATAACTCACAGAGTCATAGTAGAATCCTGTAGCGTGATCATAATACAGCCCTGAACTCTCATCAAACACAAAACCTGTCTGACTCACAGCCTCTTCTGCTGTCGCTCTCAGCATATCTGCTATAGAGGAGCTACTGTCACCAACCTGAAAAACACAATACAAACATGCTGCAGCACTGTGTACAGTGACTCCAGTAACACTGTACCAAAATAATCAGAATTTGATCCTTATTCTTAAAGGAATGGTTCATTTATCCAATTTTATTCTCATCTCAGATGTACTTGATCAGCAGAGACATCTGTGGTTCTAAATTCAGCTTCTTGTTGTAGAAATACATCACTACAACTTCTCTAAACCACTTCATGCAGACCTTAGTGAAGGCTATTGTATGTGGTTTAGTACACAGTTATGACTTACTGAGAACTTTAAAATAAAATAAAAACTGCTGCTGTGTCTGCCTGTGGTGGTGAAGATTCATTAAATTTTATAGTTCACAGTAAGTCATTAGGTCCTAAACCTCATTCTGGTCTGTGAGAGCTTCATTAAGATCTGAATGAAGACTGAGTGAGTCCAGAGACGTTCTGGTGAGGAAGTTTTACAGATATGAGCAGAATATTTAGGCAATTCTTCTAGTTCTACAGCTTGTCAGATCTGTGAACCTCACAGTGCCAGTTTTAAATTCTAGAAGCCAAATTTGGTCGATAGATGGAGTACATCAGATGTAAGTGGGACATAGAATAAATGTGTTTTCTGGGTGAATCATTCATTTAATGTAAAGCTATATATGCAGTAATACAAGAATCTAAACGTACAAAGATTACATAGCATCTCAAACTGCTTTACAGTCAAGAAGTAAGAGTTAATAAAGAAAATACATTTTTTCACGCACACACACACACAAACACACTTTACCTCTGTCTCCTCCGTATTAGCCACATTGTTCATTTCCTTTGCCTGCTGCTGATTGGCCACTGTTGTCTCTGTTGCCATGGTACACGTTTCGGATGGTTCAGAGGTTTCCTGCATTTCCGTGGAAACGGTTCCCTCTGTTTCTGCTGTTGCCTCAGCTGCAGTCTGATAGTATCCACCGTAATAATAATTATAATAATCTGTTACCAAATACACAACACACACATTGTTATAGTGGCACAGAGTAACAGAATTGACTTCACATTATCAGACTTCTATATAATCTCCAAGTTGATTATTTCCACATAGAAGTACAAATATCCCTTTAAACCCCAAATATCTGAAACAATTCTGGTTAGCTGCAATTTTCAGTCATATGTTCACTGATCACTGGAAGCATGATAATTAATAATGATGAATAAGAGACCTTGCTAAGTTCAAATCAGAGTGTCATACACCGTGTACTAACAGAAAGTGAGCAGTACTGCACTGCACAGCCTTGAATGAACCCAACTGAAGAATAAAGACCTTGACCATAACACAAACATATCCTGACCTACACTGACCTACTTGTAGAGTAGAAGTCATGAACAGTACACTGCTCTTGCAGATGGCAGAGAGCTCCAGGGATTATAACAGGTGCATTTTCATTTAGGCTGCTCAGGTCAATTGCTCTTACAATGTGGTGTAAATCAAGCAAAAATAAAGAGAAAAAAATACCAATACATATAAAAATATATAAATATTTCTTCCCCATCATATAAATAAATGATTCAACAACAACAACAAAAAATAACTAAAGTACAGTGGAACCATGGTTTTGGTCATTAATCCATTTTAAAGTGTCTGATGATAACTGAAACAAACAATAACTGAAGCCATATTTCACATAAGATATAATGTAAATCCAATTAATTCGCTCCAGACATTCCAAAATATTAACAACACATTTTATATAGAATAACTATAGTTTTACACACAGAACACAATGAGAAATAAATACAAAAGACTAACGAAATGGATAAATTGACATTTAACATCACTCTTACTGATTTACACTCCATTTTAGAGCATGCTGGTGTGGTCCAGCCTGCAGCTTTTGTTTTGTACATTTTTGTAAATGTTTTGTAAATTTCTACTAATGGTGTTTACACAAAGTTATACATATGCATCAGTGTGTATGCAAGCCAGGGACACAGGGACAGGATTACTGGGCAAAATTTTCCAATTATCTGCAAATAACATATCTGCCAAAAATACACAGTGTGTGCCTTGGTATTTCTCTGAAAGTCTACAAGTTAATAAACAGTAAGATGAAAGGGAACTAAAGAACTAAAGTTTTACAAAAATGGAAACATTCATATGTTCATTTGATTTTCCTGCTCAAACCATCAATTTCAGACACCAGCACTCAGTTCCCCACCCAGTTTAATATCATTACTGTTGGGCAGATCAGCAGAAATCCTGTGAGGCTCCTCTCTGTATCTGATCAACACAAACTCATTTTTTCTGTAGTCTCACTGCGACATTTCTTGAAAAAAGGAAGTATAAATGAGAAACTGCTCAACACAAATTGAAGTTTATGTTGTTAATAATAATCAATATATTTGATCTATTTTTCATATCATACACATATTTCATACAATATCTTGTGTAGCAGAACAAAATCAGCATAAATTGCCATCAGCTGCTGATAACATGATAACATCAGAATGATAATAATGTTAATGACGTTAAATGGCTCACAACAATTAATAACCAAGATCATATTTATTGTTTGTCATGACTTAAACTGTACTCTGATTGGATTAGTTAATCAGTCTGTTATCTCTACAGTGATAAATCTCAAATCTAGACAATAATAAATCTACTGCAGGACGAGGTACTTTCTAATGTGTTGTATTTTCTATTGTGGAGTTGCACACTAGGAGAGTAATTATAGCCAGAAATCTTTATTTTCCCCACCTTGAGGTGACATTTTCCCAGAAAATCATGGACAAGTATGTCCAAATAAGACTAAAACGAACAGACGTATGAAAAAGTCTGTAATTCAGTGTTTAATTTTCTCAGAAGAGAAGAGAAGCATACTTTTAGACAGAGAGGATTCAGAAATAAAATAATTCTCTAGCAGTAGAATTTACTCTCAAACCTCCAGATTCACCACCCACTCCAGATACACTACAGTCCAGCTGGGTGTGTGATTACCTGTCTCAGTCCAGGTGTATTCTTCGGTCTGTGTTTCTGCTTCCACTCTGTTCTTCTCTTTCTTTTTTCGATCATGGAGCTCCCTACTGAGCTTCTCAACCTACAGAATACACATGCCCATACAGAATATACTGAAAAGTGATGTACATGTATGTGCAAAATAACAGAAACCCCACATAAAACCTTTACTGACCCCTTTTACACTGTATCCCATTTATATCAGTCTCCCTACCCCGTTTATTGATCAGGACTAGTGTTGTACAGGTATAATTCAAACTTTGGAGCATTCTCAGCCAATAAGTCCAGGTTTAAAGAGACTGTCTGTTGGTACCTGCAGTCTGAGGTCCTGGTTGTAGCTTTCTGTGCTCTTCTGCATCCTCTCACTGAGGCTCAGTTGCTTCTGCACCTTCTGCAGTTCATCCTCACATGCTTTCAGCTTCTCCTGCAGCTTCACCACTTCCATCTGCAGAACAGCAACTTCACACATGGACCCATCCTGCTGCAGAACCCCGACATGTGACCTGTGTTCAGATTCCGATCCTTCAGCCTCTTTGAAATTCACCACCTCAGATTCAGACAGTTTCTCCTCTCTCTGCAAACTTAACTCATTTCCAGAAGCAGCATCTTGCAAACCAATCTCAACCAATCTGGGTTCAGATCCAAAACCAGCATCCTCTTTCAGATGCATTACCACAACTGCAGACTTCTCTTCCATCTCCAGACGTAAAACCTCCTTTTCAGAATCATCAGCCTGTAGGCACTTAACTTCAGAACCAGGTTCCTCCACCCAGGGTCTAGAGCTCTCTCCCATCTCCAGGCCCATCTGGTTTGAGCAGGAATTCTCAGCACCATCTTCCATCTCTGCCAAGATCAGGTTGTGAATAATAAGGAATGTCATTTACTTGATGTTTTAGGAAAAACATCAAAACATGAAAAGTCATATTTACTAAATAAACAACACTTATATTAAGTTTAATATGAATCCAAATTAATAAACCGGGGTACAACAGATTTATTTGCATATGTAAAATATCTTATAGCTCAGTGTTTAAAACCCTCAACACAAGAAAAATAGTAAAATCACAAGTCTATAAGAATACTACAGAAATGTACAGTATTTTCTCTTTTGTGTAACATTGCTGCAGTGGAATGTTACTCTGTTTCTTAAGTGCATGTCTTATAGAAGTGGTTTGCCATATTGTATTTACCAAATTTTCCCTTTACCTCTTGACTGCCTGAATATATCTGAAGCATGTGTGAAAAATGTGCAAATACATAAATATGACTTCTGGCTGAATCAAGTTTAACAGATTTTCTGTGTTCATCTGTAGTGCTCTGCTTAATCCATTCATAGCTATGGACAATACTTCTCCTAAAGCAAAAACGTCTGTACATGATGAAGTAAAGATGCTCTGGGTAAAATATATATATTATCCTAAGTCAGAAGGTACACATGCCTTGTATCTGCACTCACTGTCCATTTCATCAGCTTCACTGACACTGATGGGTTGGTGGTGTGTAAGTGTGTGTTGTGCTAGTATTAGTGGATCAGACACAGCAGAGCTGATGCAGATTTGAAACACTTTGTTAGCTCACTCAATTAGACCTAAAGGCCAGAGAAACAAGTTTGGAGAAGTGGTTAACGGTTTGAGCCCCAAACAAGCTGGAAAAATACATTTGTGGCTGAAGTGCCCTTGTGCAAGGGACCTAACCACTAATTGCTCCACAGGCACCATGTGGTTGACCACTGTCCCGGGTATGTGTGTACTGTGCATGTGTATATTCACTACACAGATGGAAAAACTCAGAGCAGAATTTACCTAAGAGAATCAATAAAAAGTGCTTATTCTTTTTCTTTTAAAGTCAGAGACAGGAGCACATCTATTCATCTATTAAGTTTGGGTTGGTCCTCTAATCCTTCACTGGAGGTCATAAGACAATGTTGGCTGGTGCTTTTCCACAGCAGTGACACTGAGGTGCTTACTAAATATCTGTAGTTCTGCTGCATCTGAATTACCACCACCACATCAGTGTTTCTGCAAGGCTGAGAATGATGCATCACCCAAACAGCTAATAATACCAGCTCTGTGGGGGTCCAGGGGGCAGATATGGCCTAGTGAAGGGGCAGCCAATTCTCACAGCCTCACGAATTCTCACAGCCTAGTGGGTTCACTAGTGTGTGTGTTTCACTGCACGAATGGATTTAATGCATAGGCCAAATTCCATTGTGTGAAAATCACATTGGCAAATTGGTTCATCTTAATCTTAATCTCTTAATCCTCATCAGTGAAGACCAGGTGAAAGGAGGCTAACAAAGTATACAGAGAAACAGATGGGCTACAGTCTGTAACTATAGAACTAAAAAGT
The DNA here is from genome assembly GCA_036984385.1 of Crenuchus spilurus. Taxonomy (NCBI): domain Eukaryota; kingdom Metazoa; phylum Chordata; class Actinopteri; order Characiformes; family Crenuchidae; genus Crenuchus; species Crenuchus spilurus. The sequence goes on from BRDA01011795.1 coordinate 66,836, forward strand.
GCATCTATATGCTCAGTGGAGCTGATAAGACAGACATTGAGTGTAGATACAAATTATGTGTACCTAAAAAGTGTCCAGTGAGTGTAGCTGCTGTATCATTTAAGGTAGAAGTGAAAATTCAGAAAATGAGATGCTAATTTCGGCCTTTACGTTTCAGTCCAGTAGAAACACAAATACATGTACTTTTACAATATTGAATATTTTACAATATTTTACTAAGAGTATTTCACTCCAGTACGAGTAAGGTTACAGTACTCTGTAAACTGCTCATCTGTTCAGTAATGTGTAAACGGAGCTCACCGACTTAGCCAAACTGTTTTCCTCGAAACACTTCCACTTTATAACAGTCCCCGATTTCGCGTTAACCTGCAAATCAGAGATAAACATCTTAGGACCGTCCTGTATGAGAAACAGAGCGCAGAATCAGTGTTTGTTGATGATAAAGTGAGTTACAGTGAATAAAGTCGATGTGTTTATATTCCACTCCGAGCGATGCGGCCATTTTACACTAATATTTCTTTAAACGTCATTTCCGCGTAGATTACACTGTGCTGCGTCTCAGCATTACTGCCCCCTGCTGAGCAGAAGGAATGATTCCGTTATACATTAGGCCAAGTAAAAAAAAAAAAA
>BRDA01011796.1:7798-23323 GCA_036984385.1 Crenuchus spilurus
TTTGCTCAATTGTCCACTTCGACAAGCCGTCATTACCTCCGTCTAGTTCGGAACTTTTCGACGATGATGTCTCACTCTGTGCTCCACTCCATGTTTTCAAGCTGACCATCTTGTTGTTTGTTCCTGAGGTAGTTCTGGCAGAGCTTGGACTTGTGTTTTGGGTCATTATCTTGCTTTTAGGATGAACCCACTGACACACTGGGCACATAGCTGAGGGTACAGCATGGCACCGCAGAATGCTGTGGTAGCCGTGTTGGCCCGGGTGCCTCTCACTCTGTAGTAGCAGCTTTTCAAGGCTTGATCTGCCTCCATTACTGCCGAACAGCTTCACCTGTTAACTCGTTTCCTGTTCCTGTTCCTCTTTAACAGTGACCTTTAACAGTTCACCTCTGACCTTTTATATCATTTCAAGCTGTTCATTGGACTTGAATGACTTGAACTGCGATAAATGACTGGAACAATTGGGATTTTATAATAATTGAATCTGATAATTATTAATTGAGTCCTTTACTACAGAATTATAATTGAATTGTTTGTATTGTTTGTATTTGTTGTGCAGAGAGTGGGTGCTGAAGAGTGGTATGCTGGTGGCTATGTCTGTGTACACATACCTAAGGCTCATAGTGGATCACGGGACCACGAGTCTGTTATCACTCCGACAGAGAGAAGTGGACTTCTGCATCAGCCTGCTGCGAGAGAGGGTGGGGTCATCAGATTAACTTGACATTTTAGTGTATAAACCAGAGGGAGGTAGTTTTCCACTGAGCAACGCATGCAAATGAAAGCTGGCAGTGAGTCTTTGTGTTTGTCTCTCGTTCTCAGTTTATGGAGTGTTTTATCATCGGGAGAGATCTGGTCAGGCTGTTACAGAATGTGGCTCGTATCCCTGAGATGGAATTACTGTGGAGAGACCTGCTGCACAACCCCCAGACCCTCAGCCCACAATTTACAGGTGTGTGTATGTGGATGACGCTGCTTTTACAGGTAAAGCAGATTTATCGATGTCAGCCGTTTTCAACTGATATTTGACAACACTGTTAGTAAACAGGCCAGAATGGGTTACTATTGTATTAATATTGTATTAATTTGTAACCCTTTATAAAGTGTGTGTGTGTGTGTGTGTGAGCTGATTCCACTGCACGTACATTTATAAGATGTAAATATTTCCAAAGCTACATTTATTTGTACAGGGCTGCAAATAATGTAAAATGCATAGAATGAGGCTATTTATGTATTTACTTCCAGTTCAACATCACGTAAAATAAAAGTCTTCAAGTCTAAGAATTAGCCCAAAATCTTAGCCATTAAAATAAGACTTTTTTTTAGCAGAACAGTTATGACATGATCATGAGGCTTGCATTGCTGAATGGGCGGACAGATTATTATTTATTTATTTATTTTTATTTTATTTTATTTTATTTTTTTATTATTATTTTTATTATTTATTTATGTATTTATTATACATTTTAACCCTGATTTTCTCTCCGAAGTAATTTAATGGCCAATTAAATTAAAGGAGCAGCGCAGATTAAGTGACAGAAATTACATCCGCTCAGGGGGCGGAGCTACAACACAATCTAAAGTTAATATATACACCTGCTGCTGTGGAGAGGTTTTCAAAATAAAAGTCTGAAAGAAAGATTTATTTAAAATAAAATAAATGTTATTATCAGTACAAAATCTGTCCAGTTGGATGTTTAGATGAAATATTCTGCGTTAAACAAGATCAAATGTTATTTTATTATAAAATATTCAGAAATACATAGAATTGAAGTGTATTGTGTTCAGTTGTGAGACTGTGTACGTTTTTTTTTTCTTTTTTTCCTCTTTTTTTTTTACCCTGATTTTCTCCCCACTGTATTTAGTGGCCAGTTAACTCCGCCCTTTTTAGCAACTCTCCTTATCACCATCACTTGCCATGTCCTTGACTGTCTTCGGAGGGGCAGATGAGCACAGGTCTCCGCTGATACCGGTTACGTCAAGCCCTTTTTTCCTGAACTGCTGATGATACATTGCCGCCGGGCAGCTAGCGTGCTCGAAGGAAAGCACAGATCCCCGGTTCTGATGGATCGCCAGCCAGACACCAGAGTCAGTTAACATTGTTTATAGTGCTAGGAAGAGTGCGCCGTCTTCCCCACCCAAAGAGAGAACACGGCCAATTCTGCTCTCTCAATGCCTATTTTTATTATTATTATTATTATTATTATTATTATTATTATTATTATTATTATTATATATGTCACTTTATGTATGTAGGAGGTGGGAGAGTTACTAGTGTATATGTGTGACTGTAATTTGTCATCGTGTTTAATCCATTTATAGGTTTGCTGCAGCTCCTCACCTCTCGTACATCCCGTAAATTCCTGGCCTGCCGCCTCACCCCTGATATGGAGACCAAGCTACTGTTCATGACTTCAAGGGTAAAAACTCCCACACGCTCCACACACTCAGCCTGGCTCGCAGAGAGCTTTCTCGCTCAGCTTTAGGCTCACGAAATCTGCTTTCTTTAAACTGAGACACAGTTACATAATGAAATGGACAGTGATGCAGTTGTCCTGCTATACTAATCTCACGGAATTAGACATTAAAACATGTTTAAGTATAAACTAAAACATTTCACAATTGTATGACATCAGAATCTTAACTTATGCCTCCCAAAATTCATACTGGAACATCTGCCCATTCAGTTTCAATTTCCAATCAAGATAAACATGCTCTTAACCTCATCAATTCAATTCATAGTAGGTTTTCTGTTCACTCTATGGCGCTTCTTTTCCATACCGTGCACCTTTTCTCCCAGCTCTGCTCTTGTTTCAGGAGAAGCCAAATAATTTCTCTCAATTTCTACCACCAACATAGTATTGGCATCAAAATATATGAAAAAGAAAAGCAATAAGGCAAACGAAAAGTGATCTGGGAGTAAACATACACACACATCAAAAAGTGCTCTTCACTAACCTTCTCCTCTCTCGCGCACTTCTCTTGTATACCATACCTTTTTTGCGCATTTTTTGGCACCTGTAATTTTCCAATGGAGTTCTGCCCAACAGTTAATCAGAAATTATTCATGAGCTCACCAAAAAAGATGCACAGTATGTTTCAGGAAGAGTCAAAGTCATATGGTTGTAAATGGGCATAGTAGTATATTCGTAATATACAGGGGTGATAAAATTCCGGAAATATCTGGAATTCCGGATTTTGATATCCCAAATATGATGTTTTAGAATGATGAAAATTCGAACCTTTTTCGAGATAAAATAGAGTAAGGGACAAAACAGTTTGGGTTTGAACCAACCGCGAGAGGTCGGAAATCTCCGGAATCTTATGAAGGTTTATTATTTTCTTGAACACGTAAGCGACCGTGCACACAAGCACAAAGAAGTGAGCTGAGAAAACATTCAAAAAAACGTAAAAATAAATGAGAAGTTATGATTTTTCTACACCAAACTCGATCACAGTGACCGCTGGTTAAATAGGTAAGCTCCCGGTAGTTAGTATCTGTGTAGTTGGAAGAGGTTTTGTTTCTGTGTAGAGAAATGAGCATCCATGTCAGCTGTGTCATGATTTTACCAAAATTAACATCAACATCAACCAAACAGATCGTTTGAGACGTCGAATAATTTTGACACAATCGATGGCAATTTTGACATGGATGCATCCCCCAATCTCTTCATTCAAAAGCACAGAACAAAGTAAAAAAATTAAATATGAAGTCTCTGCCCTAATATTTGCTCCTTCAGAAACAACTTTTCACAGTTTTAAAGGGGTTCATTCGTAATGCTGTGCTGCTCTAATATTAGACACAACACTCAAAGCTACATTCCCACCAAATCTGATGGAGTCATTCTTGCATTGCTGGTGGAAGGTAATTTGATCTATGCTGTCATCGCATCTCTTAACAGTAAGTTCATACGTTCCTCCCCTTCTGTCTGTCTCTCTTGTTGCAGGTTCGATTTGGGCAACAGAAACGCTATCAGGACTGGTTCCAGAGGCAGTATCTGTCCACCGCTGAGAGCCAGTCACTGCGTTGTGATCTCATACGCTACATCTGTGGAGTCGTTCACCCTTCCAACGAGGTCCTGAGCTCGGATATCCTGCCCCGTTGGGCCATCATTGGCTGGCTGCTCACCACTTGCACGGTAAACCTGTCGAAAAGGCAAACACCATGCAATATGTTTTTGAAGTCAACACTTGGATGTTTATATATTAAGTGCATTAAAGGTGTAAATCAAAAATGAAGAAATCTCAAAAATTGTATCATGTTTTTTTCGACACACTATAAAGGACATCAGCTGAGCTCACATTAGGCATGAATCTAAAAAAGATGCATTCTTTGCAGAGCTTCGGCAGTAATCCACAATTACTGACTACAATTCAGTCACCGTAAACTTGCCTTGGCTCCTACGCTATATTTAGCCAAAATGAAAAATATTTTTAAAACTGAATAAAATTTGAATTTATGCCCAGCCCTAGTAAAGTGCCACATTAAAGAAACTTAATATTGTGAAAATGTTCATTTTTTGTTTACAATTTAATAGAAAAAAAAATCTTATTTTATTTGCATTTCAAACAGTATCAACGTTGAAATTTTTTTTTAGATGCACCAGTTTATTCTGTTCCAGCACAAAAAAGAATTACAAACATTTTAAGATGAGCGTGCACAAAGACATTTTAAAAACTGATAGCATCTCATAATATTTCTTAAAGAATATTGTCTCTTTAATTTAATGGCATGCCCACTAGACAATTAAGCAAAGACACACACACACACAGACATACTCAACATCGTAAATATCATTATCTTGTAACAAACAAAGCACTTGGACTGGTGTCATTCTTTTATCTGTTCATGTAGCAGAAACTCAAACTGAGGGGAAAAATGTGTTTAGGGAATATTATGAATATTTTATTCTGCAGTGAGAAGTTACATAGGCAATCATACATTAGCCTGTATTCATCAAGCAGTTCTTACATGGTCACACATTCATGCCCCATGTGATGAATAATTTAGTTACACCTCTGATTATCTCATTCTACAGGACTTCATTTGTAAATTAAACATGCTTGAGATCATTTTGAGCTGGACTGGGAGACTAAAAACATTTTCTGTTCCTTTTTCCTGCTCAGTCTAATGTTGCTGCATCCAATGCTAAGCTGGCTCTGTTCTATGACTGGCTGTTCTTCAATCCGGAGAAAGACAGCATCATGAACATTGGTAAGGATGGAAGCTGAAAAGAGGTCTCCTTACACTTTCGCTGCTGTTGAATAAGACATTCTTCATCTTTCTCTCTCTGTTTGCTGTTGTAGAGCCAGCCATTCTGGTGATGCACCACTCCATGAAACCCCATCCAGCCATCACTGCCACACTTTTGGACTTCATGTGCCGAGTGAGTTATTCAGAATTAGATGTTCGCAGTAATGGCTCTTCTGAGGAGTTTTTGACTCATCTGTGTCCATTTACAGTCAATGCCGTCTGGTCCATTTGTTCTATGTGCTTGTCTGAGCACACATCTGAAGTATTTTCACACATCTGAAGTTTAAATTGTTCAAACTCCATGGCAAAAGAATGACACTTTTGTCATGTTAGCATAATGCTGCTCTTTTGGACACAAAGCATTAAAATGCTCAATTTAGTTTTTGAGTGTGAATAGGAGCCATATGTGTTACATATACTTAATAATCCGATCCTAATTGGAAGTTGTCTTGTAAACTAGTTATCGACTCATATGGGTTGTTTTTGGGGTTTTTTTCCCCCAATTTTCTGACCCAATGTGTGTAGCCAATTAATCTGCCCATTCGTTAAGAACCTCTCCATCACTTGTACTTGTACTTGTACATCACTCTGACTCTAGGAGTGTGCAGACTAATACAGGCCTCCTCTGATGCATATGAAGTTAAGCTCCGCCTCTTTTTTTAAAACTGCGATGATACATCCCCATCAGGCAGCCAATGTGCTCAGAGGAAAGCGCAGGATCCCCAGTTCTGATGGATTGCCTGGCAGACACCTTTGCCAGCCGACATTACTTAGTAGTGCTGGGGAGAGACTGCCATCTTACGACTTACGGGACCAGAGAGAACACCAATTTTACTCTCTCGGGCCCCGGCTGCCGATGACAAGCACCGTTACTCGGATTCAAACTCCTGATCCTCAAATCATAGCAGCAGTGTCTTAGTCCACTGAGCCACTCTGGGGTCCCCTCATATGGGTTTTTAAATTAATAATACTGATAATTACATCTCACATAAATATTAAAAAAATCTGTTTACTTGGGACAAATTGATGGAGTGAAATTGACATTGGGTATATCTCGAGCATTGCTCTTACAGCAGCCACAATGAAACCACTGCCTGCAGATGTGCATGTAAAAAACATCTAAAAATAATAATCCGTCTGATTAATCCGTCTGTCACTAATGTAACACACATTCTGCCTCACATACTTTTGATGATATTATGGTCTAAAAATGTGATGGAGAGCTGGATTTGAGTTCAGTAATTGGGTTTTTCAGTGCATGTATGCTCTTACTCTGATTTATTTAGCTTGTCTCAGTCTGAACATGTGCGAAAAGAGAGACCTCTCCAGGAAACGGCGCGAGAAAGCACTTGTGGAACTGAAATCAGCTACATGCCAGATGGTAGAAAACATTGTGAAATGGGGATATTTCTAAGAAGCTTACAGATAAAGTGGTCATTCAAAATAAATTGAATTAACTTTGATTCTATTACAGCTTATCCTGGGCCCCGAGTGGCTCAGCAGGCTAAGACACTGACAGTATGACCAGAGGATCGCGAGTTTGAATCCGGGTCATACTGTTTGCCAACAACAGCCGGGGCCCAAGAGAGCAAAAATTGGCAGTGCTCTCTCTGGGCGGGTAGATGGCGCTCTCTCTCTCTCTCTATCACTCTCACATTGCAATGTCTGCTGCCTCAGGCGTCTACTGATTGGTCCTATCGGAGATGGGGACCCTGTGTGTCTTCCTCCAAGCGCGTTAGGCTCTCCAGTGATGGTGTATCAGCGGTGGTTCGAAAAGAGGCTGTGGCTGCATCACACGCAACAGAGGAGGCTTGTGCTTGCCTGCACCCTCCTAGAGTCAGGGACATTGCAAAAGTGATGGGGAGAGGATGGGCTAATTGACTACCACTACATTGGGAAGGGGATAAAATTGGCAAAAACTTAGAAATAAATGTATAAAAATAAAAAAAAAAGCTTATCCTCATCTTTGCAGCAAGATGGAGAAAGCAACAAGAAGGATGAAACTGCAGACTGTATATAACTATTAACCCTCTGGAGTCGGCTCTCCCGCCAGCGGCATGTTAACACAATTCTGCAAAAACACTTGTATAGCTGTGAGATTTTATCCTAGAAACAAAACTAAACATACGCCAGAAACCTTAAATTGTCTACTTTTCAAATATCTATAGTTTGAATCAAAATACATTTTTAGATCTTTGAGAGGAGCTTCAATAAGCAGAGACATGTTTCTGAGAGCGAGTCGGACCGCTGTGCATATTTTCCTGCCAAATTACGCAACCTGTCATTCATATGATAATGACATGGTAATTCAGGATATTCAATTGGTGGAATAGGGCTGTGGAATGTGTGAAGCCCCCCTTTCAAACAGAATATTTCTCGCATGTACAAAAGACCTCTCAACTGAATGTTCACACCTCTCAAAAATATTCAAGATAGGAACCACTGAATGAGTGAAAACGGAGTGTCGCCTCACATTAGTTAAGCTTTAGAAATAAAACCACATACAATGTTTATAAACTATAATAAGCAGTGTGTTGCCAACACCTCTGTTTATTCAGTTCTGAGCTCAAAAGTCTTGGCTAGAAATGTTTAGAGTGTTTTTACACAATATATCAGCACATCTGAAAACAGGTTTTTGTAAAGTAAGTTTAGAGCAGATTTAATCAGAATATAGATTTGTCACTCTTACTGTTCTGACACTGTTGTTGCTGAGTTTGTGCTGAACTAAACCCTGTATAACACTTTGAGGGAAAAATAATTTTAGATGGGTGTAATTTGTAAAAATGTGAAGGCTTGTCAGACCACATCAGAGTGTCTGAAACACCCTCAGACTCCAGGGGGTTAAAGTAAAATCAAACGTTGTCATGTTCTTCATCCTCTAGGGGTTTCGTAGCTGCTCGCTAAGCAGAGGTCTGATTACTTTCTGACTCTGTAGATCTGGAATGTTGCATTATCTGGTTTCCTCAGTGCATGTAAACACTGAACGGATTACAGACTATCAGATTTTAGCCTTTACCCAATTAATAAGTTCATTTAAATCCTCATTTCTGTTGTGTGATGTATGATTGACCACCAAGCTGTTGTGTTTATTATTGTTCCTGATGTATTTTTTTCATTTTGTCTCTACCTCAGATAATCCCTCACTTTTTTCCTCCACTGGAAGGTCAAGTGCGTCAGGGCGTCTTTAACTCTCTTAACTTCATCATGGAGAAGAGAGTGCTAGCGTGAGGATATTTTCACTGTCATATTTATTCATCACCTTCTGAATATTGCCAGCATTTATGCTAATTGTCTTTCTGTCTGTCTCAAGTCACCTGGCGCCACTGTTTGACAACCCTAAACTGGACCGTGAGCTGCGTTCCATGCTGAGGGAACGTTTTCCAGAGTTCTGCAGCTCACCCTCCCCACCCACAGAAGGTCTCCACCACAAGCATACACCTCCGTACACTCGTTCACGACTTCCAAGCACTGTTACAGTGATGGCTTCTGGGAATAAGATATAAAACTAACTATAAAACGTGTTTTTATGAAGTATCCAGTTTTGGGCTGTGGTGAAAAAGCTCACTGCATTGTGGAAGGTGTCCGCTTTTTTTGGCAAAAATAATCGTCCCTCTTTTGCTTCTTTAGTGAAAATGGAGGAGTCTGTTCCACTGGAGATGGACAATCACGTGTTGGATAAGGAGGATGGCTGCTACGATAACACGGATGCTACGTTTAGTGATGATGAGGAGGAGTTAAACAATAAGGGTAAGACGTGCTATGTTCAGCTCCGCAAGCAAGCTAAGGACAAAAGGGTCAAATGTGCCCAATTGTGGTCAGGGCAGTTAGCCAGGACATGTACAGGCGTCAGAGTGATGACCATTGTTGTACTGAACACTTGGCCTCAACGTTTAAAAGTGTGTTGGATGTATTTGTGCATTGCATGATGGGTTGCATTGCATCGTACGAAGCTTTTGACTTTTTTAAAAGTTGCGCGATTTGCAGTTTTTTGGCCTTTTTCTGTAATGCAAAGCTTTCTTTAGTGGTATGTGATCGGTAATGTCGCAGCCGTCTTCACTCCTTACAGACTGCTTAGCAACCAAATGCACCCACACACACACGCCACTCGCTCCACAGGGGGAGGGTCTACAGTAGCAGGGTGGGGGTATGAATACACCTGTTCTGTGAAGGCCTCAGTGGTTTGTTAGAGAACACTAGTGAACAAACAGCATCACGAAGACCAAGGACCTCACCAGACAGGTCAGAGATAAAGCTGTGGAGAAGTTTAAAGCAGGGTTAGGTTATAAAAACATATCCCAAGCTTTGAGCATCCAAAGGAGCCCTGTTCAATCCATCATCCATGAGTTTTGGCACTAGTACATAAACTTCAGTTGCTTATTAGCTACATTAACCTCATAGCTCTGGTGTAGAACCTGCTTGCTGAAGCTTGGCCGTGTCTGAACACTGTTGCTGTTCTCGTTCTATGTGGCCTGTTCTAATAATGCTTTCTTTGTCCCAAGGTAAAAAACGTGAGTTCAGGTTCCAGCAGATCAAGGAGACATATATAGATGAACCTGCTGACATCACGCCGTATGTGGACCAGCTGGATGAGACGCTGAAGGAGAAAGCGTTACAGTTACAGAAGGGCAGGTGAGGCCTATAAGCATCTTTGAGGGTTTTTTTAGGATGTAATGTTGAGTAATTGATTTGACTGTCCCTGTTGTGTCCCTCAGTGACACGGAGACACAGTGTGAAGTCATGCAGGAAATCGTGGACCTCATTTTGGAGGTGAGTTGAAATCAAAAGCTTGCAGTGTTGCAGTTCTTTTAAATGTGTTTTATTTGTATGGGTTCTATACACACACGTACATGGTGACTATATTTACATAATAGTGATGAGGAATGTGTAATTGACGGTTCTATACAGAACCTTTTTTAAAATGGTTCTGCTGTTTTTACAGTGTCATACTTGTAATAATAGAAGAACCGTTTTTGGAACCATTTTTTAAAAAGTTTCTGCAGAGAACCATTTACAGCACATTACTCATCAATCTAAAGAACCCTTTCATGGTTCTATCTAGCAGGGATGAGTGAGTACACCACTATCTGTATCTGTATCTGTTCAACCATCTAAATGATCTGTATCTGTACTCGGGGTGGGTGGGGCTTAAACCGGAATTGTGCGTGGTTTCACCGGAAGTGGGTGGGGCTTAAATCGGTGCATTATTTCAAGTCTGAAATTGATATGGAATGATCAGAAGTTGCTATATGTATTGTTTGTTTGAAAACTATTTACATATATTTATTTAAACTATTTATTATATCACCGGCCAAACGAAGAGAAAGCGGACGGTAAAAAAAATAAAAAATAAAATTCCAACCTAAGGAGTACTGAACAGAGCAGTGAGCTAGAGTCAAGCCAAGCACAGAGAGATCAGTCAGTCACTGTGTGTGTGTGTGTGTGTGTGTGCGCACGTGTGTGTGTGCGGCTGCTGGACATGTCTGTGTAGAGAGGGGCGGACGTTCTGTGTGACTGGCCAATTACAGATCGTGAAGACAGTCAGTTACCCAATGAGGATTTTCCTTCAGCACAAGCACAGATATTGACGAGTTTTGCTCGTATCATGCTCATACTCATAAAAAATGCTTTATCCGTACGGGATACTCATCTGAAACGAGTATCCGGCTCAACCCTACTATCTAGAACCTTTTTCTTTACTAAAGAACCCTTGAAGAGCGCAGCAATAATTTATTTATAAGTAATTCTTTCATATTTAGCCTCCATCGGACGCATCTTTACGCTCCTGAATGTAAGTCATGGCTCTTTCGACTGTTGAAAATATTTCTGATTCACGTCGTCTCTGTCTCAGGAGGATTTTGACTCGGAGCAGATGTCTGCTCTGGCCTCCTGTCTGGCTGAGCTGTTCAAAAGCCACTTCAGAGGAGATGTACTGCCTGAGGAAATCACTGAGGAGTAAGTGTTTTTGTCTTGTCTTTCGGCAGCTGATTTGAAGATGAAGAGGTACTTTTTGATGCCTGTAGGGAAATTCCTCTTTCCATTTAGCAAATATACACATGTACACACACTAGTGAGCACTTCACACACACATACCTGTTGCAGCAGTTTGGATTTAGGTGCCTCTTCCCCCAGGAGAGGTCTGCATTGGCTGGGATTGGTATTACAGCATTAACTGATTGTTTATATGTTAACTCTCTTCTTATCTTCAGGTCCCTGGAGGAGTCCGTGTGTAAGCCGGTGTGTCTAATCTTCAGGAACCTGTGTCAGATCCAGGAGGATAACAGTGGCTTCTCGGTTCTACTGGACATGCTTGCTGAGCTTTACCAGAAACAGCCCAAAATCGGTTATCACCTCCTATACTACCTCAAAGCCAGGTGGGGGCGCTATTCATGAATTAACACTGTCATTCATGAAGTCATTACAGTTAATACATGTTAAATATGAAGCAAGGCTGCAGGTGGATTTCTTCCAAATTAATGCAGGAAAAGTTTCCGTCTGAAAAGAAAACAATTAAGGAATTCTTAACAGTGAAAAATTAACCCAGTTAGCCCAGTAGTTTCTGTGTATCACCTAAACTTCTCTCCACCAGCACCTGTAACGTGTTAATGCTGCTAAATTCTGAACACTACAGATGGCTGAGAAGTGATGTTGTTAAAAGCTAATTATTTTATTCTTTGTCATTCTGTGCAGTAAAGCGGCAGCGGGAAAGATGAGCCTATACGAGTCGTTTGCCCAGGCCACAGCTCTGGGTGACCTTCATACATGCCTCATGATGGACATGAAGGCCTGCCAGGAGGATGACGTGAGGCTGCTGTGTTACCTCACACCCTCCATCTACTCAGAGGTACAAACGTGCATGCACATCGCCACCAGTGTTACCTTTCACCGAGCCCATGGTAGCAGGTTATTCTTCACCTCACCTGGGTAGGGTTGTAAGAAAACATTGATACAATATTGTGACTATCACAATATTACAGTTATTAGGTTAACCACAATGTGACCGAGACGGAGGACGTGGAGGCAGCGACAGAGCGCCAAACTGTTATTTTTTATTTTTTTTTTACTTTAAGCATGGGTCTCTTATGTTTTTTTTTTTTATTTTTTTTTTATCATTTTAATTTATAGTACTTTTTTATTTAAGTACATATTTCTTCATGTAACAAAAAATGTGTTTTATAGGGGGCTGGAATTGATTAATAGCATTTCAGTAGTGCTGAGCGATAAAACAATATCGATTTTTTTTTTCACAATAATTTTTCCTCGATGACGATGATAAACCGGGACAGTAGAATTTAATAAGCATTAACGTTAGTTTCCATTTCACGTCTAAGCAGCTTGGCGGTGAGTTCAGAAGTCTAATACTGCTGCTTGTTAGCTCCTCCTCACCAGCGCCGCCAAAATGCACTGTTGTGTTTAAGACAAGCTGTGATTGGAGGAGAGTGTAGTGGGGCGGGGCGAGAGCGCGAGGTCGCTGTGTGCTCGTCTGTTTGTGTGAGAAGGAGAAGGAGGAGACTCGCTGTGTGTGTGTGTGTGTGTGTGTGTGTGTGTGTGTGTGTAAGCCCGAGTGCTAGCATTAGCCTGTTAGCTTGGCTCTCTAGCCTGTTATGTTGGAGCGGCTGCGGCTATTGTTTAAGTTTGAACAATAAAGCGACGACTGTAAACGTCTTTCTCGTCCATCCTTTCAACACGTCCAGCCAAACGCTACAATATTATATTCTGTCAATAAACATTTAAATATTTTAAATAGTAACATTTCATGTGTTTATTCTGATGTTTTTAGAAGGATGTTTAAAACTATGACAGTGTTAGAAAATTTAATATCATGATAATTATCGAGATTGATCAATATAGAAAAAATTATTGTGATAAAAGTTTTGGCCATATCGCCCAGCTCTACATTTCAGCTCATTTTAATGGGGAAATTAAATTTCATATACGAGGAAATTGAGTCACGAGCTCGGTTGCAGCACAAATTAAACTCGTAAGTCAAGGTTCCACTGTATACTGCAGTGCTTACAGTGTTGCTAGATATTGATACATATTGTACTGCCAGGTTCTTTCCAACACAGCTCCAAGTTATTCACCAGAGCAAAGTATAACAGCGTCGCTGTAACGGGATCGTATGTTATCAATATTATATATATAATATAATCAGTAGTACATACAACACAACTCTGTCTGCATTCAGGTCATATATGCGTAACATTTTCTATGTCTGATCTCCACCCAGTTCCCAGATGAGACCCTGCGCAGTGGAGAACTTCTCAATATGATCGTGGCGGTCATCGATTCTACTCAGGTTCTTCTTTCATGTCTACTAGTGCATCTCCTAAAATTGTCATGAAAAGGTTTAAAATTTAATTCAGAAAGGTAAAGAGTCATATATTTTATATTCATTATATGTAAAGTGACACATTTTGTGGCTTTTTTATAATGTTGATACTGTTTAAATGGTAATTAATTCAAACATAAAATGAAATAATTTAGTCATTCGAGTCTGAATCTGATTTTTTTTTAGCTATAACCCAAACGAATAAACTTTTTAACTTTTTTTTTTGTTTTAACGTTAGTCACTTTGTGTAATAAACAAGATGTTTGACCTTTTTGAATTAAATTATTAACACAAATGTAACTTTTTCACGATATTTTTTGTGTTATTCAGCTATAGTGATGTAATTCACATTTATGTGCACTGAAATCTTTCCCTCGTCCTGCTCGCAGCTTCAGGAGCTGATGTGTCATGTAATGATGGGAAATCTGGTCATGTTCCGCAAAGACTCTGTGCTCAACATTCTCAGTAAGCGTGTGTGTGTGTGTGTGTGTGTGTGTGTGGAGGGATGTTAATATATATACAATATTAGTGATTGTGTAATACGCTGATTATTTTTAACAGTTAATTAAGTGGTTGTTGTTTTTTTTTTTGTTTTTTTTTTTACATAAAATTAAACAGTAACAAACTACACAAAGCCAAAATACGTAAAATATTCCAAAACACACAATTTAAAGAGCTAAGAAACGTTTAAAAAGCTGTGCATTAAAAAAAAAAAAAAAAACATGTAAAACAGATTAATTTCACAGCAGTAAAGCAATAAAGCTTATGATTTTGTCCTGAATTACTAATCAGAACTACATCACACGTCATACGAATTCCCTCCAGGTGCTACATTTCCCATAATGCAGCATCTCATCCAAACATTGTCTTTACATTTTTCTGTTTTAAGTAATTGAAGCACTTAAATATTTAAAAGAAGGTCAGACGAGGTTATGATTTGCTCATTTATAACAGTTTAACCCATCATATGCATATTAGACCACTAAATCAAGCTGTTAATGCATGACCTGATTAAATAACGTGTGGGAACAAGATAGTTAAGTCGTGGGCACAACTTATTAGTACAATTATATAAGACACAAATAAGTAGGGGTGGGTTTAAAAAATCGATTTTTCGATTCATATCCAACTTCCCCGCTTCCAAAAGCTTTAGAACCTCTGGATTAGACTAAATGACATAGTCATGTTTTGGATTGTTGTATGACTGTCTAACGACATGTTTTAGAGAGTCTGAGAGGTACGTTTGTCTTATTGTGTATATGTGTGTTGTGTTACAGTTCAGTCACTAGACTGGGAGACATTTGAACAGTATAGCACATGGCAGCTGTTCCTGGCCCACAGCATCCCACTAGAGACCATTATCCCCATCCTACAGCACCTCAAATACAAAGGTGAGCAATGAATTCATCTCACGACATGTACACTATCGCTGATAACGCCCCACTTCAGTTTCTATTTAAATTATTCAATGTGTTTACATTTTAGTGTCACTTTTATTTTGGGAGTCCTGTTATCAGTCTAGTGAAACTTGATACATATTGGTTAGTATAATATACCAAAAATGTCTTCTGAGTGGTCTAATTAAATTTTCTGTAGTTATACCTTAGACTAAGATCTAAAAAGTGTGTATTTTAGTTTTAAATGGTTCCAGGTATGTGGGATATTTAATTAAATGTAAAATATATACTTTCAGTTTGTAAAACCAGAAACATCAGACTAGCAGTGACTGCCAGAAAGCTCTAATTCCTTTAAACTGGCATGTTTATTTGACTTAAAATTAGGGATGTCCCGATCACGTTTTTTCTCTTCCCGATCCGATCCGAGTCAGTAATTCTTTAGTGTCTCCTGATACCGAGTCTCAAACCGATACTTCTGTTTTCTAGATAAGAACTAGATAATACTAGTATAATAGATAGTACTAGATAATAGTATATCTGTGATA
>BRDA01011801.1:5257-15206 GCA_036984385.1 Crenuchus spilurus
AGAGATCCATTAGCCATTAACCATTAGTTAGCGCCTTGTTCATATTAAAAAATTTCCCATTCCACCTTAAACAGAAGCACCTCAATGTAACTGCTGCACCATTTAAGGTGGAATGGGGAATTCCAATAAGACACTTACGAATAAGAAGCTTTATATTTAAATTCAGGCACAGCTGTTTAAACTTTGTGTTTGATTCAAAGAGACCTTTTTTGAGCTGTGTTTTAGCTGTTCACAAGCCATTTTCGGGGTGTTCAGTTAGCATTAGCTGTTTTTATCAAATAGACGTGATTATAATTTGTTCCGAGCAGAGGATCCACTTGTCTTTTAAATAATACCCACTGAGATTGCAGTTGGTACAGATTAGCTTGGGTTTTATAGAGTAATGTACATGTAATGAGGAATGAGATTACTTTGTCAGGAAAGTAATAAGTAAAGTAATCCCAGTACAATTTTTGAGCAATAATTGGTAATGTTTACTTTTTTCAGTAACCCTGCTCTCACTTTGTGTTGTGGTTTAATTTTGATACCAACAAGGCTGATTAGTTGACAAAGTGAATTAAGCAAAAATGCCAAGTGGATGCATGATCTGTTGTTCTGAACAGGACTCATGTTTAAACCTATTGCAGTATGCTACAGGAAAGGTTGTGGGCAATGTAGTTATAGCTGTGGCATAAATAAAAATGTCACTTAACTGTACAACAATCAATAGAATAAATCAATTATAGAAAAAGATTTAATACCACAAGATACCAAATGATGTATTTTCACATTATATCAGTTGACATTTGCTTCAAATGTAGCTGGGATTTGGAAACTCATTGCCGTGGGTAATACTTAATGACAGTTTATGATACCACACTAAAAATAGTGACAAGTTGTTGTGATAGTGATGTGTGCCATAGCTGGAAAAAGGAACAGAAAAGCTGTCAATCCTGTCTTTAATGATATTGTTGATGCCTTCAACTGCACCAACTGTATAAAGTCGCCCACCAGTAGACAAGGAACATCATGGAATGAGATGCCCTTTTTCACAAAACAAACAATAGAAGCCAGAGCATGGTTGAACATTGATCTCCTAATGTTCCTCTCAACCTTTCAGCCATTTACCATCTCAGTTTAACCCTCTGGAATCGGAACTGAAATTCTGCAAAAACACTTATATAACTGCGAGATTTTATCCTAGAAACAAATGAAAAATACCCCAGAAATCTTAAAAGGTCTACTTTTCAAATGTATATAACTTTAATCAAAAATATTTTAGATATTTGTGAGAGGAGCTTAAATAAGCAGTGACATGTTTGTGAGCGTGAGTCAGACAGCTGCTCATATTTTCCTGCCAAAATTATGCAATCTGTCATTCCTATGACAATCACATTGTATTTCCAGACATAGCATTGGTGGAATAGTGGTTGTGGAATGTGCGGAATGTGTGAAGACCCCCCATCAAACAAAACAGCTCACACCTGAGTGTTCACACCTATCTCATAAATATTAAATATATAAAGCATTGAATGAGTGAAACACATCAAGTCACATTTGTTAATTTGTCTGGTTTCTGGTTCCTCCCAAGGTTTCTTCCTCCAGCCTTGAGGGAGTTTTTCCTTGCCACTGTTGCCTTCGGCTTGCTCACATCGGGCTTAGATTCAGTTTGTTTGATATTAAATATGTAAAGCTGCTTTGTGACAACGCCCATTGTAAAAAGCGCTATATAAATAAATTTTGATTGATTGATTGTTAAGCTTTAGAAATAAAACCACATACAATTTCTAAAAACTGTAATGAGCAGTGTGTAGCCAACACCTCTGTTTATTCAGTTCTGAGCTCAAAAGTCTTGACTAGAAATGTTTAGAGTGTTTTTTTCACAATATATCAGCACATCTGAAAACGGGTTTTTGGAAAGTCTAAGTTTAGAGCAGATTTAATAGATTTGTGACAACCTGGAAACCAAAGTAGAAATTGATATTAGAAGAGAGAAGACACATGTATCCTCAAAAACAAGCATAGATCTGTACAAGTTCTTTTGTCGTTTCAGCAATTCTCTTCCTAAGTTCATCCCTCTAAGTGGAGATGGACTCTCTGCATGGGGTTGTTCTCCCTGTAGTCATGGCTCTGATTTGGAGGCTCAATTGTGCATTAGGGAGCTTTTTGAGAGGTCTCTTGGCTGTGCTCAGAGCAGATATAGTTTCTGGGTTATGAATGATCACACTGCCACAGCTCTCATTCACCAGTCTTCCCTGCAGTCAGTGCATCTTAATCACACCTCAGTGCACGCAAGCAGTGCAGCAGGCAGTGGTGGATTTTACTGTGCTGACCGAAATCTGCCTTGAAACACTTACGATATGATGCTGCGGCCATAATGAACACTGCATTAGCTTCTAGGGATTGGGATGCACTCCATTCTATCATTCTACAACTGGTTTGAGCAACATATTCACTTTATTTGCTTGCCGTAACCCATTTGCTTCTCCAGGCCTACATGTCCATTTGTACCACATACTCTTACAAGAAAGAGTAAAGCCATAAGAATAACCACTTACATTGGCAGGAGCTTTAAAGAACCATTATTGTAAGTGCAAGGTTGAAAGAGCTTTACAGAACCTTCACATAACATCAAACTTTTTTCCTAGAAAAGGTTTTTCCTAGAACCTTACATCCAAGCCAAATTAGAAACCTTTATTTTTAAGGTTATATGTTAATGTAACACAGCTGATGTGCCCTCTGTATGACTTGTTGAAAAGATGCATTCACAGTCCTTGTTCATATTCATGCATATTATTATTATTATGTCATGCCTTAGGGGTATGAGTCTCTGTGTGACTGCTCTATTTAGAGCAGGAATGAGTCAATGTGTTGCTCCAGGAGGACAATGAAGTGCAGAATGGCCTCCATGTGCGTGAAAGGGAATTCTGCCTTCCCACAGGGAGCATGATGCTATACAGCTTCCTGAAAAGTAGGGGGAAGAAATCTCTCATGTGAGCTCTGTCATTTAATCAAGCAGAAGCTTTTTTAAAATACAGTGGAACCATGACTTCCGAGTTTAATTTGTTTTGTGACCACCTTTTCTCAAACTATGAACCCCATTGCACACCCCACATACATTTATAGCCCGATTGTCCTTGTGCAATGCCATCTGCAGGAGCCTCAAGTTACTACTACCTTAAACATACAAGGTGACTAATTTTTGTCTGTAGTCACATTGGCCCATATTTATCAGTGTAAGAATGCTGGTCTAGAAAAAATACTTTAGCTGGGCTTGGATCTGCATTCTTATTGTAAGACGTTTAATAAATATTGGCCAATGACTGAAGACACAATGAATACAAGAACAAGTAAAACTGCACATAACTCAGCTTCAATGACATTTTTCAGCAGAATGTGTTTAGTGAAGAATGAATAACAATTAGCATAAACTGCATAATGTTCACCGAAATGGCTTCCCATTGAGGAACTTGAGGAAGAAACTGGTTCATTAGAGAAACAGCTTGTGGAAAGAAGATCTCCAAATAATACATTCATTGATTTCTTTTTTTAATGGCCCCAAGCCATTCTACCAGAGGCTCAGCTCTGGAAAATTTGTCTGGGGAGTCTGAAACTTGCCTGCTTACAGCTTACAATTCAAATCAACGACTGCATTGTTATCTTTTTGATTTATGTATTACAGTTCTTATACGTGAATCGATTCTTGGTTTTCATTTGCGATTGGTTACATAGTGGAGGCCGTTCTACAGTAGGTCTTTTATGAATCCTAAAATGGAGAGTGCCCTTTATGATTTCTTGTTTATTGGAGAGAGCTTAATATAGCCATTAGTCATTGCAGATGGGATCCCAGCCTTTCAAGCAGTACTGCTTTCATATCAACCTGCCCATAATGAAGAGCTTGTTTCCATGCTGGCTGGTCCCTTGCGAGGACATTTTCCAAAAAGCATTTGCTGTCTAAAGTGTCTGAAACAACAGGATGAAATCCTCAAATCTCCTCTCAAATTTCCATTTCTTCCTTCTGTGATTGGGTTTGCAGATTAAGACCATAAACGGTAAATGGAATAGTAAATTCTATTCAACATTAAAAGAAATTGTAGCATGCAACAGATTTGGTAAAAAAAACTAAAAGTATATAATAAACAATGAACCTTATTGGGCAGTACAGGTGACCCAGCTAACACAAGAACGTTGCAAGAACATTGCGAGAAAGTTCCATTTAGGTAATGCTAACATTATGGTGTGGAGTTCTTGCTTGGTTATCAGAACGTTAGGTGTGAACATTAGGCTAGAACATTCTTTGAACATTCCCTTAATGTTATTATTATTATACACCCGGTCAGGTGACAAACAGGGAACATTCGTTCATCGTTAGGCTAACGTTAGGTTGGAACGTTATATCTAGGTTTGTTCAAACTTTAGTCAAAACCTTCAAAGAACATTCCAGGTACGTTGTCATTTAACAGAATGCAAGAACGATACCAGAACGTTAGTTTACACCCATGTAACACAGAACGTTAAACTAACGTTCTGGTATCGTTCTTCCCTGTTTCTGTTAAATGACAACGTTCCTGGAATGGATATATTAATAAGGATATATTAATATTCTTGCATGATAAGTTTGTATCTCTTCTTTCTTATGGACTTTAGTTTAGTTTTTTTTTTAATTTTTGTCCATTTTTATCCCCTTCCCAATGTAGTAGTAGTAGCCAATTAACCCATCCCATCCACTAGGGGGCTCTCCCCATCACTTTGCACTGTCCCTGACTCTAGGAAGGTGAAGACATGCACAAGCCTCCTCTGTTGCATGTGATTCCAGCCACCACCTCTTTTCAAACTACAGCTGATACACCGTGACTCGGGAGTGAGTGCGCTCGGAGTAAAGCACCGAATTCCCAGCTCCGCATGGACCATTCAGTAGACGCCTGAGCCAGCGGACATTGCAATGTGAGAGTGATAGGGAGAGAGAGAGAGAGCACCATCTACCTGCCCGAGAGAGAGAGAGAGAGAGAGAGCACGGGCAATTTTTGCTGGGATTCGAAATCGCGATCCTCTGGTCATAGTGTCAGCGTCTTAGCCTGCTGAGCCTCTCGGGGCCCGGACTTTAGTTTCTTTTACCTTTTACCTTTTAGTATTGAGTTGAAGATCATCCAT
The DNA here is from genome assembly GCA_036984385.1 of Crenuchus spilurus. Classification (NCBI taxonomy): domain Eukaryota; kingdom Metazoa; phylum Chordata; class Actinopteri; order Characiformes; family Crenuchidae; genus Crenuchus; species Crenuchus spilurus. The sequence continues at coordinate 10,388 of BRDA01011801.1, forward strand.
TTGGACCAAGCAAATTAATTGGCTCTTCAAAAGCATTCATATTTCAATATTCATATTTGTTGGTTTGTGATTGGTGGAGGTTTTTGGTGGATTCAAAAACATTGAAAGACTAAATATGGCAAGTAACAGCAGCCAAAAATCTTTATTTCCCAATGTGAGATGGCATCTACCTGGAAAAACGCAGAAATTTGGGATTAAAATGATCAGATGAGCTCTGAATTTAGCCTGTCATTTTTTTTGAAGGACAACGGGAAAAACCTCACACATCCAAACATAAATAAAAACACAGAGGAGCTCCTGTGAAAGGAGAAATTATACCAGGACCCCATGTAAACTTAGTCCAACCCAAATAGGTCTATAGATATATAATTAAAGTATGTAGTGAAATTGTATTCATTTAAACATGTTACTACTCACTCATGTCACATGCCATACATCACCGCAGACTGTATATAGAAGCAAAGCTTACTTAACTTGACCTTATCCCAATGATGCACTATAGCAGAATGTGATTGATAGCACTGTTTATGCTAAATAAATCCTGTCATAGTGCTTTTTATATCTGAGAGAAAAAGCTGGCACAGACCACTATTCATTTGAATTTGTTTCAAGTAGGTTGTCACTCAGAAGAGTGAGGAGCATGGTAATGGAAACAGAATGCTTATCAGAGCTAAACACATGCACACACACACAGTGTGCATGCACAGTCAGTGCCACAAAGCCAAATTGTTTTACTACTTATAGCAGTTTGTCACAGTTCTGACAAAAGCTTTTATCGCTATTTGCAGATTTTGACTTTTTGACGTCATTTACAAATTCGAGTTCCTTGGAATGCAATAGTTGTACACTGACTTGCATTAAAAAGAGGAGTGTTTTTCCTCTTCATAATTTGGAGATAAGAGGTTCTGTTCTGATAGCAATATACTGTTTTGTGCCACAGTGTTAGATCAAAAAATATATTATCATGAAAAGATCATTGTTATTTATGATTTATTTACTGTTTAATTGTAATATATTTTAAATTCATTACACATAAACCAATTTATTTCAAGTCTTTTTGGTTTTAATGCTGATCAGTATGGCTGATAGCTGATGAAAATCAGAAATCCAATATTTCAAATGATTTGAATATTTAAATTTGAGTCAATTGCTATTTAAACAATTATTAATAAACTATTAATAAATTCTTTTGGGTTACAACTACCTAATATCAACATACTCTTGATTCAGAGACAACATCAGAAGTGTCTTACTGGATTGTTGCTCAGTGGTCCAAAGTCTTCTTTTTAGAAGATCGTCAGCTTTGCATGTCATTTGGAAATCAAGACATCCAAGATGTCTGAAGTCCAGTGTGATGGTTTGGCGTGCCATGTCATCTGCTGGTGTTGGTCTGCTGTGTTTAATCAAGTGCACAGTCAACACAGCCATTTATCAGGAGATTTTAGAGCACTTCATGCTTCCGTCTGCAGACAAACTTTATGAAGATGCCGATTTCCTTTTCCAGCAGGACTTCGCACCTGCCCAGTGTGCCAAAACTACTACCAAATAGTTTGCTGACTATGAAACTACTGGGTTTGATTGGACAGCCAATTCATGAGCTATGAGCCATATTGATCAATATTAAAACAAAAAAGGCTTGAAATATATCACTTTTTGTGAAATGAATATAAAATATATGCCAGTTTAGCTTAACAAAAGGACCTTTTTCATAATATTCTAGTTTTTATGATGTATATATATGTATATACAGTGGTAACCCTACTTACGAGCATTCCTACTAACGAGTATTCCAGGTAACGAGTCGAGATCTCGGAATATTTTTGTTCCAGGTAACGAATAAAATTCCAAGTAACGAGTAGCTTTATATTGAATTACTCAGTAAATTTCTTCAAGTATGCCAAACCGCTAGGGGCGCTGCGGTCGTAACATCTCCTACATGCTAACGTAGAAGAAGAGGTCAGTAAAAGTGCCTGTTTAAAGCGACGCTAAGGAAGCAAAAGGTAGTGAACAAGAAAGTTAGATACATTTTACTTTTACTTTTCATATGATAAGTGTAACCATGCCATACACGTACGCCCGTCCTCCTGTCCTCCTCAGCGGCCAGCCTACACGAGCGTCATCGTCGTCACGTTTATGTTTTAAAAAACCCAAATAAACACATTATTTAGCATATTAAAGTATACTGTATATTGACCGGCTGACACGGATTAATCAGTTTTACATGTATTCTTATGGGGAAAATGCATCCAGCTAACGAGCAAACCAGCTAACGAGCTCAGCTCCTGCACGGATTAAACTCGTAAGTAGGGTTACCACTGTATGGTCCATTTGTAATTTGATGACTAATTACAGAAAAACATGGAAAAATAAGTAAAAAAAAAAAAAAAAAAAAAAAAATATATATATATATATATATATTATATATATATATATATATATAAAATAAAAATAATAATATAAAATAATATAAAATTTATAAAAATAATAATAATAATAATATAATAATAATAAAAATTATTCCAGATATACAGTATGTGCTGTAGGAAACATAAACTGTTAACAAAGTTAACATGGTATACACTTTATATAAAAGACTAGTGTAACTTTAAGATTGATAAATATGTCTTATGTTGTAAGAAGGTACATTACTGATGGCACTGAGGGTTTTAAAAAAATGCTTAGCTGGTTCATGTTTTAATAGGAACTTTGACTGAAGTGACATCTGTGTTTAGATATTTGGGAAAGGCATCAGTAACTATGTCATTGAAAGTGCATGTTCAACCGTGATTCACATTCACTGACCGTGATTTAGGAACCGCTGTAACTGATAATGTCACTGCAGACTGAGTCAACTGTCCAAAGCTACATCGAGAGGGATATTATAGAAGGGTTGGAGTGCATAAACCCAATTTAAGAGTTTAGTGGTGCAAAAACTACAGGCAATGACATGAACAAAAGTGATATGGTTAGATACCCTTTACCGAATTATTAAGAAGTGGGCACCAGCAGGTATAGCGTATAGCACTTTAGTAAAAGCTAAAATATTTTTTTCCTGATGGGAGTAATCTATTCTAGGTTGATGGGGCTCCTCATGCCTACAAGACCATGAAAATTAAATCATACACTATGGCACCACTGGCATGGTCACCAAATCTCAACCCTATTAAACACCCAAGGGTGCTACTAGACCAACATGTAAGACAGTGCTTTTCACCACTATGTTTAAAACACCAACTAAGGGCCTTCTTTGAAGGAAGCAGTGTTTCAGTTGTCCAGTTTTGGTAGTTTTTTTTCTTTCATTGTCACACTTGTGATGTTGATTTTATTCAAACATTCACATTTCAGTGCAAACATAGTTGCTGAGGTTAAAAATGACAGCTAAAACGATTTCCTCCTCTACCCACTGATTACCTGAACCGGATTGATTTAAAATTGTTTTGGATTACTGGATGCTTTGAAATGATTATGTCAGGATGACAAAGTCTGAAGTGCTTTTTCTACAAGCACAAGAGCTATATTTGAAAATTCAGCAAAAACACAGACAAAATGAACCAGAAGAAAAGGACTAGAGGTGTACAACAACCTACACTCATACAGTACCAGTCAAACGTTATTATTATGTACTAAACTTAAGTGTTAATCAAACCAAAATATGTTTTATATTTTAGATTCTTCTAAGTAGGCACCCAACTGATGACTCAAACACATTAAGAGGGCAAGAAATGCAAGTCATTAACTCTTGATAAGGCACAACTGTTAACTGAAAGCCATTCCAGCCATTATACCTCATAAAGCTGACTGAGAAAATGCCAATAAAACCCACTAAATAATAATTTATTGTTTACTAAATAATTCCATATGTATTTCTCCATAGTTTGGATGACTTTAGTTCATCCATCCATTAATACACCCCCTCAATTCTTATCAGGGTCATGTTAGTGTGGGAGGTTTCATGGCTAAATTGGACCAGTCTGGTGGCCAATCTTCATTAATGTCACATTGCACCAGTAAGAGCAGAGTGTGAAGGTTCAGTTAGCAGGTAAGAGCACAGTTATATAGTATATTACAATGCACACAACATTATGGTGACATACCAGAGTTCAAAAGAGGACAAATTGTTGCTGCACGTCTTGCTGGCGCATCTGTGACCAAGACAGCAAGTCTTTGTGTCTAAATATTATTGAGCCACTTTGGGGTGTTTTGGAGGAGCGAGTCAGGAAACGGTTTCCTCCACCAGCATCACATAGTGACCTGACCACTATACTGCAAGAAGAATGGCTTAAAATCCCTCTGACCACTGTGCAGGACTTGTGTATGTCATTCCCAAGACGAACTGATGCTGTATTGGCCGCAAAACGACGCCACACACCATACTAATAAATTATTGTGGTCTAAAACCAGCTGTTTCAGTGTCATTGTCTAACCCCTGTATATATATATAGGATTTCCAAGATCTTGTATATATACACTGGCATATGTGTGTGTTTGTTACCCCTGGTCAAATTGTTGCTACTGTGAAAGGTACGGAAGATGAACTGATATTTTAAAGTTCAAAACATATTCTTTTCAACATTTTAAGCAAGATTACTGTATTATTCTTGCTTTGTACAACCATATACTGAAAACAAGGAAGGGCGTATCATACAAACACTTGGGCACCACAAGAGACTTGAGCTCTTTTAGCAATGTCTCAGACTTTAATTAGCTTGTTAGGGCTATGGCTCGTTCACAGTCATTAGGGAAGCCAAGATGATGCAAATGGCAGAACTCTCCTCTCCTGTAAATACTCTCCACTAACCTTGTCCCAACAATCAATAGT
>BRDA01011801.1:15306-22806 GCA_036984385.1 Crenuchus spilurus
AAAACCCGCCCTTTAGAAGCTTAAACTAGCCCAAAATATGTCTGTCACACGTTTGAAGCGAATGGCAAAACAACTGTGTACAAGTGTACGACTTAATATTTTGTTTATAAGGGACTTATTATGATTATTGCTATTTATCTTAAAGTCATTAATAATATGGTAACATGAGTGTTTTATTAGTTCTTTTATAAGTGTTAAACCGTGAACCTGGCAACGGCAGAGTCTCGTGCCGCCTGCTGTTGGAAACAGTGCCTGTGTTGCCAGGTTCCACAGTATCCCCCATTTGGAACCAACTTTAATTGAGGCAAAATGAGAGGGCAAGTGCTTGGAATGTAAAACGCATTACAGTATATGTCTCTGTAGCATGCTTTTAAAATACTTTGCCTGTGCTGGCGTACTTTCGTAACCGGTCACGAGAGCCACCAATAAAGCATGGCGAGCCGCATGTGGCTCGGGAGCCGCGCAATGAGTATCCCTGGTATACACCACTTATTAGGATCATAACACTTCTGAGGTGACTGACCACTCTACAAGACCCATCTACCATTCTTTTCTTGTATTACAGTATTATAGTATACAATTATAGTCTGTAGTCCATTGGTTACTGCACAGTTTGTGATGAAACAGTAGTAAATGCTGCCAAAAAGGCTTAGCATTATTGTTAGCAATGAATCTATCCATCAATCCAGCTTCCCATCCATTCAGTCAAGTGGACAGGCAAATGATACTTCAGTCATTCATTAAATCCCCTTCACTGCATGCCGATTCATTCATTTACTCATCCATACTTTGATTAATCTGCTCACGAATTAACCTCTGTAATCCACAGTCCGAGGATTGCTTCCATACTTGTTCCTGCAGTTATCCTCGACCCATCTTATCTATGATCTCTCCCGCCTGAGGTCATTTTCTTTTCAAATAAGCTGTGAAATACCTGCCTATTACTTCACAATCTGGTACCAAATATCTAATGCCAACCATCTGCAACAGCAATTGTTTTAGGTTTTTTTTTTTTTTTCTACTACATCTGCTGCATCTGTAGTCTAAATCAGCTGCCCATTGACTTCTATTGTAAACTTCTATTATAAGTGTATTTTAACTCAGGTTTTATATTTTATTTTTTAAAGAGCTGACATAGTGAAAGTGTATCACAAATGGACCTCTAATACATAATGTGTCCCCAAAAGCATAGCAGTGGTGCCCCATGGGCCATTGATACCCTAGCAATTGATATACCACTGTGTACTCTCTATAGTGAACACAGGAACAACAAGGAAAGTGTCACCACTGAGCGAGCACTGTTATGTCTGGGCCTGCAAAGCAGAGACATGGTTAATGGTCATAATATTCTTATATGTGGCAAATTGAAGATGCTGAAAAGAAGTAGGAAGGTATGAAAAAAGAGAAACACGGGGGAAAGTGGCCAGAGTTCCTATTCAGAATGTTATAAGAAACAGCAGAAGAGGACGAAATAGAGAGCAAGAGAGCAAGAAAACGAACGTGAAAGAGATTAGCCTAGCCTCGATGTGACTGGAGACTTTGCCTCTTTGGAGTGCATGCTGAGGCCAAGCTCTTAATAGGACCTGAGTCTGTGAGTCAACTAGGCTTACCCAGGTTATAAATGCACACAGTTAGACACACCAACTCAGCAACAACTCTCCCTCCATTCAGTCTTGCATGTAGTCATCCTATCTAAGCCTATGAACAGTTTTTCACATGTTTAGTGCATGATTTGGAAACTTCATGGGATTCTTTACACACTGCATGTTGAAAGGTCCATTATAAGTGGCCATAACTTTTAACAAAAGGTTAAACTCTTATATTAATGCATGTAAAAGTTAGTGTGAATGTGTCAAATTTCAAATAAACATGTAAAGAATGCTCACCTGTGAACTAAGATTCTAGTTAACGTCTACTGCTGTACCACTGAGAGTATACTCACCAACTGCATCTCTGTGTGGTATGGCTTACTGGAGCCTCCGCTCACGCACTAGCAGGTTCAGGAAGAGCTTCTTCCCAGAGGCTGTGAGTTTACTGAACTCTGCACCGCCACTCAAACTGTATTATTGCACTGTCATTTTAACTGCATCCTTGCACCTCTACAAAGTTCATATACTTTATATTTGCTACCTCACATATGTAATGTACTCTTAATAATGCATATATTATTTATTTGTAATTGAATCTTATTGAATCTGTACAACTCACTGTAGCACTTCAATTATTACTTACTTCTCTTTATGTAAATAATCCTTCACATTGCAGTTCTGGTTAGATGCTAACTGCATTTCATTGGCCCTGTAGCTGTACTCAGAACAATGACAATAAAGTTGAATTTAATCTAATCTAATGTAAAGTGAAGGTGTTATATGAAAGCTGAAACCCTGTTCTTTCTATGTGTGTTGAAAGAAGTTTGGCTTTTTTAAGCTACCAATTAAATAACGTCAAAAATTTTACCATAATGTGTCTTCAGTTGGAAATAGTTTAAAAAATGTTGAGGCATACATTTTTGGTTACAGTTCCAAAATAATTCCCAAATTAATGAAATGGAGCACTGGGTCACAAATCTGCATTGTAAGATGAACCTACATAATGTCCTTTAACTGCTGTGCAGCCTGAAAATAAAAATAAAATTGTAGGATCAAAACAAAAAATCTAACTCAAAAGCAGTAGACTGTGATATATGAATATATTAATTAAAAAAAGGATATTTTAATATAAATATCATAAACAATTATGCAAGCATAAACAATTTGCACTTATTTCATGTAGTTGCTGTATAAAAAAGATTTTTAGTTATGCAAATTTACTTAAAGTTAAAGTTAAGGTTGTCTTTCCCTTCTGTAATGATAAAAAATACAACAGCTGTAATTTACTTTAGCCAAACCAAGCAAAACCCTTGAGCTTGAAGAGTCAAAGCTGCAGTATGATAAATCAATGACCAATGCAGAGAGGGCAAACATTTTCTGAGCTCAGTTAGGACTAAGATGACAGTCTTGAACCTCCTTCAGATTGGATCTCACATCATAGTGGCATGCATTTAGAGAAGGCCAATTCTTTTGATGCATAAAAACAAGGCACCATCCATGCGCATTTGTTACGCAGTAACAAAAATAAAGCTAGCCAGCCACATGTGCAGTGTAGTCTGTTTGCATCTACAAAGCCATTTGGAAGAGAATACATCAATAGATTTAGTAAAGCAGTAACTACACTGTTTTTACATTGTTTGACATTTTTATAAAACAGCAATTAAATGCATATTCAATAAATAATCTCTTAATATTAATCACAATTTATTTTTCTGTCAGTTTTGCAAAATGTGAACATAATTAAATTTTCATAAGAGTCAAAAATAAGAGTCGTTACAAGTGCTTTATTGGGAAATGGTGCATTTTAAAGAAACATAGCTACTTGGGTTTCATTTCAGTGGTGGTGGAAGAAACAAGGGGTTGATATGTCCACAATATATTGGTAACATAACACATAAGTAAAGGAAACAGAGAAATTTACTTTTCTTCTTGGATGCAAAGATTAAATTGCCCATTTTTTAAAGATGTTTAATAAGCTCTCCAAAAAAAATTCTACTTGCGTGTTTAAGAGAGTGGTAACTTCAGGCTCCTGCAGATGGCGCTGCACAAGGAAGACCAAGGAACAAATACCTTTGGTGTGTGTAACAGGATTCATAGATTGAGAAGAGGTGGTACAACATAGTGAATGTCTCATTCAATGTTTGAGAAATGGGTCACAAAGCAGATGTTAATGACTGGAAAAAAGGATACATTTGGGCACCAAAGGTCATAGTGTGAAGGAAGTAGCTGAATTTGCAGGTGTAGACTAGGATTTTTGCCACTGCTCATAGACCTGTATGAATATACACTTCAATACACCTGCAAATTCAGCTACTTCCTTCACACTATGGCTTTTGGCACACCCAAATGCAATCACTTAGGGCTGCGAATCTTTGGGGTCACGAATCGATTTCTTTCCGATTCTTTCATATCCAAACGAAATACGTTACTTTACCGTTGCAATCTCAACGTACCTTTCGTACCCGGGCTGGGTTGACGGTAAAATCCAAAGTGTTTCCAAATGGTTGCTTTCAAAGACTGCGGCTTGGCTTGCATGCCTGTACATAGCCCACGCTGCTTCCTTGTTTTGCCTAGCACTACGGTGGCTGAGAAGGCACATCCGTACCTGCAAAAAAAATTTATTTTTTGAAAAATGAGAATTGATTTTGAATCATTCAATGTTAGAAACGCGATTCGAGCTCGAAGCGATTTTTTCCTGCACCCCTACAATCACTCCTTATAAAACTCCAACTAACAGATGTCTCAGATTTTACATTTTTTCCACAATATCTTCTGGTTTGTATTTTTTCTTGATTAGTTGTCATTTATTTAATCTTCCACACTTGATTCAGAAGACTTAAGAGAAGCTGCTGAACAGAGCACAGAAAGTTCAATTAGAAATCTACAGTATTCCGAGTACCTAAAAATATGCAATAGCTTAAATACAATTGATTTTGGCTCATTGTTTTGCCTAGGTGTGTAGACATTTAACATATTATACATACTGACCCGTAAAGCTACACATTACTTTATACATAATGTTAAAAAATATTTTTGTGTATTACTTGCCTTATGTATCCTGTCCCTCATTACATATACCTTAATCAGTATGTTAGGCCTAAAACAATATTGCAAATATATTATGCAACAATGTCTATTGCAACAGGCAGCGTAAAGGGGTGCTTAAAGCTTGCTTTGTGCTCTTTTTCTGAGCTCCTCAGAAATCTCCTTTGTTTGTGCCATCATACACTTCCACAAACATGTTGTGAGGAGCAGACTTTGATAGATCCCTGTTCTTTAAATAAAACAGGTGCCCACTCACACCTGAATGTCATCCCATTGATTGTAAACACCTGACTCTAATTTTACCTTCAAATTAACTGCTAATCATAGAGGTTCACATACTTTTGCCTCTCACAAATATGTCATATTGGATCATTTTCCTCAATAAATAAATGACCAACCATAATATTTTTGTCTCATTAGTTTAACTGGGTTAACTTTTATGACTTGTGTGAACATCTGATGAATGTTTTAGGTCATATTTATGCAGAAATATAGAAAATTCTAAAAGGTTCACAAACTTTCAAGCACCACTGTATACACTACCATTTGTAATATCTTTGAATTTGGTAGCTTTTAGAAGGAATAAATGCTTCAGACATCTGATTCCTATCACTATGAACAGTTTAGAAAAATCAAAAATTATAACTTCTTGTGCATTTCAGCCTGAGTGCATTATGTGTGAGTGTGCACTGTAAACTATAGCAGCTGGTAAAGGTGGGCGTTAAGACATAATGTCATATTGGGATATTTTCGCAAGTTTATTACGATAATAATATGCTGCACTGTTTATTATATCTGACCTCTGCAAAGCTAGAACAGCCAAAAATAAGCCAAAAATATGTTTTAAAGAATATAAAGTCTATGATTTGTATTCAACATTTTACATGCTGTGCTGCATTAAATTCAAGTACCAGAACTCTCAATTTAATGAAACATGACATTTGGAAGTGTTATTAAGTGCTTACAATATCTACAATATGTTCACAACAGCATTTTGTGATGTCATTTATCACAATAACGATAAATATGATCATATTTCCCAACTGTAGGTGCTAGTGTGTGCGCGAGTCAAAGTGAGGGATAATGTGAAAGGCAAATGACTTAACAGATTATCAACTGTTAAACACACACACACACACAGACACATCCCACCTGGCTCCGTACAAACAGAAATGGAAACAGTCACACAAATCTGATTCATATCTATCCATGTTTGTAATTCTATTTGTGTGGGCACACCATATATGGATGCATTGAATAGTGATGATAAACCCAAACTTGTGTGTGTGTGTGTGTGTGTGTGTGTGTGTGTGTGTGTGTGTGTGGGCGCGCTCACAGCCGAACAATCACTCCTGATGAAATACACATAATACAAACAAACATGAGCCCACACACAGACGTCATCCATCATAAACACAAACACTTACAAGTCATTCATATGCATACACTCACACAACAGTCGCACGGCCAGATGGTGTGCCACGCTCATGCTCACATAAATACACGAGCATGTTTGGCAGCTATATTTAAGTCCAGTGAAAACCTGCCAACATTGGAGGCAGAACCATATAGTCCAGTATCAGCATTGTTCATAGACTAACACATGTACATCCGCATTATCAGGGTATTAAACAATTATCTTCCCATTTGGGAGGATAAGACAGTGTCACTATTTACTATCACATCTTAAATATCAAGCCGGGTCAGAGCCATGGGGTCAGAAGTTACCAGTTCAGTCTACGTAGCTTATTAATTAAAAAAATGGGCATTTTGTTTCATATAATAATTAACAGTGGATATAAAATGTATCACTGTTAAAATGGCAAATTTTTGTCATGTAAAAAAAGTGACCCAAATGAATCATTTCAGAACTTTGTCCACTTTAATGTCACCTATAATCTGTACACAGTAAATCTTCCAGTGTTAAATCAACACTATTAGAGTTAAATTAACACTGAGGGTGTCAAAATGTAACACTCTCAGTGTTAATTTAACTCTAGTAGTGTTGATTTAACACTGGCAGATTTACTGAGTATAATTGTATTGACTACATCCATCCTTAAATTAACACTTTGCTGAATCTTGACTTGGCAATCTTTGCCCCCTCTTCCTTGCAAAAACACCCCAAATCTGTCAGATTGTGAGGGCATCTCCTGTGTACAGCCCTCTTCAGATCACACATATTTCCAGTTGGATTCAGGTCTGGGCTCTGGTTAGGCCATTCCAAAACTTTGATCTTCTGATGAAGTCATTTTCTGTCAATATGGAAGGATGCTTTGGGTTGTTGTCTTGCTAAAAGGTGAAATTCCATTTCATCTTTATTTTTTTTAGAAGAGGTCTGAAGGTTTTGCACCAAAATTGAGTAATATTTGAAACTACTCATATTTCCCTCCATCTTGACAAATTTTCTTCTTGTCTTTTCATCAGTTTTGGACTGAAGTCCACTTCCTGATAATGCCACTGTTGTGCCACATTTTATCCACTTCTTGATGACCTTCTTCACTGTAGTTCATTGTACATCTTGTGGCTGTTTTGTTCCCTTCTCTTGACTAATGCCTTTCAACAATGAGATCCTTTTGATGCTTTATAAGCTCTTTTGTGAACCATGACTTTTGCTGTAAGTTGCAGCTGATTAAATATCAGGAAAATCCTACTACAACAGCTAATGTTTATTTTTGGGATTAATCAGAATCACTTTAAATGATGTCAGCTGTGTACCGACTGCTCTTTAACTTGAGTTTGAATGTGATTAGTTAATTCTGAACTACAAAGTGCACCTTTATGGTCAATGGAGCTGATTAGATAGCTATAGCTAGCTAGCTAGCTAGCTAGCTAGCTAGCTAGCTAGCTAGATAGATAGATAGAT
>BRDA01011801.1:27806-41936 GCA_036984385.1 Crenuchus spilurus
GGTTTTTCAGGCTCTGAAAGGCTTCGTTTCGCATGGTGTAATGAATGAAAATCACTGAACACAGGCTGTCATGGTTTAAAAGCCTACTGCATCACCAGAATCTAAACATCAGCCTTGAGTCTGGGCTTTTCAGGTTTTCTCTCTTTATCTTATACGTCTAGTTGTTCCCCTTTTCAGTTTCTCTTTTTCACATTCCGAAGGTGGTGAAGGATCACATGGAAGGGAATTTAATTTCATGGGCTACTACACAGAGAAGCTGCTGGTTTGCAAATGTTCTTTCTCAAGTCAATCAATGGTACTTTCACCAAGAACACATAACTCGTGAATGCAAATTCTGCAGCAAATGTTCAGGTGCGCCACCATTTCCAGAAGACGGCTAACGGTGATAGGAAAAGCCGCAGGTCTTTGTGTAGCTGGTCGTTATCTCATACAGTAACCGCTCCAACGCGTGCCAACCTCCCTCCCTTGTTCTCCTGCTCTCTTTCTGCCCCTGTGCTGTTGCCGTGGTAACAGGCGCAGAAAGATGGGTTCAAGAGAGATAGAATGAGGCATGGGGAGGAGGGTGAGGGGTGTTGTGGATAGAAGAACTGCTCTCTCCCCCTCTTTTCTCCCCCTCCATCCTCAACTCGCACTGCTGTTTCTGCATTAAAAAAATGATTTCTTGGCATTCCGTCCCTACAGGCCGTGCCACATTTGTTATTCTGAGAATATTCAGAGATTATTCAGCATGCTTGGCTTATATAAAGTGATCTCAACAGGTGAAATAATGATTGTGCTGGCAGATTGTTTGATTTCTTGCATGCAAAGACATCTAGCAGTACAGAAAATTGATAGCAGTTCATTTTTGTTTGTATTAGGTAAGGTAAGGTATGGTTTATTGTCATTGCAACAAGTACAACGAAATTGCATAAGATTGAAAATAACAGCATTAACATTGGGAAAGACAGGAGATAAAAAAAACATCCTCCCAGACTGTCCCATTACTTTTTTAAAATAATGAATAATTATGGCTCACAAATGTTAATATATATGAGCTACATCTTAGAACAATCACATAATGACAAATATTGTACATTGACGACATGTTTGTCAACGATGAATTGTCAACATATCATTTTTGCGATGTACATTATTTTTCTGTACTACATCCTCTCCCTACTACACCACCATCAATGGTCTCCTCAAACTGAAGTCTAATGGCATTTTTTCTCTCCAGATCTAATGAGGCAGTCTGATGAACTGCTATAGCAATTCTATTCATCAGAGCAATACACATTTCCATTGTATGTTAAACTAGCATGTAGCGCATAATGCTCACAATAGCAAAGAGTATTAGTTGTGAGTCAAAGAAGGGCAAAGAACCAGCCTTTGCCTAGTTCATGTACCAAAACAAACTATGAATTAATTGCTATAAATTATGAACAAACAAGATCTATTTTGATTCAATCTGACAGCCTGATTAGCCCCTACGGGGAGAAAGCTTGCACAGTCACAAAGAAGATTTAATGTAGTGTTTAACATGTTTTCCTGACAAGGGGTTGTGAAAAGCCCCATAAAATAATCTCTTTTAGGAGCACACTTTATTCCAGCGCCATGGGGTGAAAGAGTGAGAGAGAGAAAGAGGGAGAGAGAGAGAGAGAGAGAGAGAGAGAGAGAGAGAGAGAGGGCGCTCGTGAAGAGAAGGAGTCGGTGGGGGTTGGGGCCATGGATAATCTAAAGCTATTGGATGGCATTAAAAAACTACTAATGCAAGAATCCCTCTATTGGCCCCAGTACAGATTAAAGGTTGAGGGTTTTGCGTGTGGAAGCCATTATATAATTCATTCTCTGATGAGATTTTCTCTTTTTTTTACATTGCTTTTTTTCCATATTGGCATTTTTTTTTTAATTTACAGAAAATCTCTGTTGCTGGTGTGTGTATGTGTGTGTGTGTGTGTCTATTCCTCTTGACATAGACCCCCCCATGCTTTCCTCTTACCGACTTCTGTTCTTCCAGTGGTAAACAAACCACACTTTCATCTGGAACGTACAGCACTCATAAACTGCATGGGACACATTCCTCGAGTCCTTACAAGGGCAAAACGCATTTTCATTTTTTGGCTCGGATTGAATCCAGATTACAGGTGGCTTTCTTTCTTTTTTTTCCCTCCCCACCATAGCTGGAGGGTGCCGGGGCACTGTGGCTGATTTGGTGGCGGATTATACCCAGCCCCCTTGACCCCACAGCTGGAACGCGAGCCCTGCACACAAATCCATTTCGATTTAGATTAGAAACCAAGGGGGCTGTCCAAATGCATCACATATTTATCCAGCCTGACACCTTTGCACAGGCTCTCAGATAAAGAGGAAGAATTTAGGCTTTGGACGTTCTTAACGTTTCAATGTTATATATCTCATACATATCCCACAAAAAATGCATCATTTTTAAACTAAACTATACATTAACAAATAGAATATGCACTGGAGATCTTCAAGTACTTCATGTAGCAGTTAAATGTATATTCACACCTACATAACTACAGTTCTGGATTCTACTCATGGTGAAGTCCATATCATTTGTGCTTTGAACAGGTGGTCTACTGCACAGATGGTTAAGAATGCTAGCTTGAAGTGCCATACATGTGCAATAGAAAGTACTCATCCATGTGTGTATGTGTGTGTGTATACGAGTAGGTGTTTGTCTGCTGTAACTCCAGTGCTGTAGACTGCTTCAGGCAAAAGCCTGGCCTTTGTAGCATGCTCAGATGCTGCCTTTGTATCTGTTTTAAAAATGAATGAAATACTTTGTTCAAGTCAGGCAGAGGTGCACAGGGAAAATAAGAAATTCAGAGAAATTGTCTCTGAACAGGGAGCAATACCTAAATGCTAGTGTCATAATTAGTTTGGAGCTAAATGGACCAGATGATGGAAGAAAACAAAGCACAACGACGTTAAGAAAGCACAGCGCAACAACATTAAGAAAGCACAGCGCAACTACATTATGAAAGCGTAGCGCAACAACATTAAGAAAGCACAGCGCAACAACATTAAGAAACCACAGTGCAATGACATTAAGAAAGCGCAGCGCAACTACATTATGAAAGCGTAGCGCAACAACATTAAGAGAGTGTAGAGCAACTACATTAAGAAAGTGTAGCGCAACTACATTAAGAAAGTGTAGCGCAACTACATTAAGAAAAGGCAGCGCAACTACCTTAAGAAAACCCACACCGGAAATGCTCCCGGCCACTAGGGGGTGCTTTTTAGCTGTTGACATTGTACTGAAAGCACAGGCAAGATTTAAATTATTTATCACTTATTATTTTAGCATTTTCTATTTTGTAAATGTTAATGCTGTTGTGTTCTCAGCTTTTGTTTTTGCTTTGTAAATGTTGTTGTGATGTGACTTCGTGGAAAATGTTAGCATTATTATTTGTTCCAAGCTAATAGTCTGTACTATCTAACCTAACCTCTTTACTCTAAAGGCGTTTTCACACCAGCATTATTTGGTCCTGTTAAAACTGGTTTGTTTGCTCTCTTGGTTCATTTTTTGTCTGGTGTGAAAACAGTAAATGAACTCGGGTGTGGGAGTGGTTTGCTTGTGGTGAGAATGTGATCTGACCTCGATCCGACTCGACTATGGTGTAACTCCACAAGCTAAACGGAGGGCTGGTTAGTGCTAAAACTACTGTAGCTGCTGTCACGCGTCACTAACCCACCACATAGACTGTGTCACTCTCTCACAGCAGACAAGTGAGGGCTCTCAAGACAGTTAAACAGTGGAATAAAGCCATGGCTTGGGACAGGTGAGTGCCGCGAGACAGTACATCAATGCTTCGCGGCAACAGCAACAGGACAGTGACAGTTTTTGCTCTGCTGCTGCAGCTCTAGTGTTTATTTACTTGCCAGACAGCTTTGACCAATCAGAAGAGACTTGTTCACATGGCTTGTTGGGGCGCATTTTGGTGCATTTAGGTTTGTGCCTTGTTGAAAACAAACCAAAAAGTGTTGGGGGGGGGGGATTAAACAAACTCATTCTGATTCGGAGCAGATAAACAAACTACCGGTGTGAAAACACCCTAAATCAAAATAGATGGTGGTAAAAGCCTTCCTACTGACACTGGCTGGGTTTACATTCAAATGTTTAGCAAATCTTATGAGCATTTATGAAATTTTGGCAGAAAAATGTGAATTAGGTTTCCATTCACTACAGTTACAGTATGTGAAGAAACATTAGAAGATGTAGCTAACATAGATAGGAAACTCACAATCCTTTGACACTGATAATACTCTCCCCTTACTCCTTTCTATCTAACAAATCTACAGAAATAGCAATATAAGCTTGGCACTTAAGACGTGTTACATTGCATGTTGCTACAAGGAAAGAGCAGAGTGTAGTATGACTGTGATCATGCGCTTAGCAACCTAATGAGTGAAATATCAGCACTGAAGGTTACCGTGTTAACAGAGTTTAATGGCACGGAAGGAGCTGCTATAATTAGAACTTGAGCAAGTGGCTACGTCAGCTCTCACTTTCAAATTAGACCACTTCATTAAATGAGCAGAGCCATGAAAGCAACTGAGGAAAAGAGGCTCATTTGAATAGCTAATTAACATGTACTCAGTCGCTAACAGTGAAGAGACTACGTCAACGGAAGGCTGTTTTTGCTTTCATAACTCTTTTTCTCTGTCCTTTTCCCCCTTAGGATCCTCCTGACAGTGGTGGTGATCTTCCGGATTTTGATCGTAGCTATTGTTGGCGAAACAGTGTATGAGGACGAGCAAACCATGTTTATATGTAACACCCTACAGCCGGGCTGCAACCAGGCCTGCTACGACAAGGCATTCCCCATCTCACACATTCGCTACTGGGTCTTCCAAATTATCCTAGTATGCACACCCAGCCTGTGCTTCATCACCTACTCTGTGCACCAGTCAGCCAAGCAACGTGACCGTCGTTACTCTTTCCTCTACCCAATGCTAGAGAGGGACTACACCCGTGAAGGCACGCGGAAACTGCGCAACATCAACGGCATCCTGGTTCAACACCCAGACAGTGGTGGAGGCAAGGAGGAGCCTGACTGCCTTGAGGTAAAAGAGATACCCAATGCACCACGAGGTCTCACCCATGGAAAGAGCTCAAAGGTACGCAGGCAGGAGGGTATCTCTCGCTTCTACATCATTCAAGTTGTGTTCCGCAATGCCCTCGAGATCGGATTCCTGGCAGGGCAGTATTTCCTGTATGGCTTCAGTGTGCAAGGCATCTTCGAATGCGACCGCTACCCTTGCATGAAGGAAGTTGAATGCTATGTGTCACGCCCCACTGAGAAGACGGTCTTTCTGGTGTTCATGTTTGCGGTGAGCGGCATCTGTGTGGTCCTCAACCTAGCCGAGCTCAACCACTTGGGCTGGAGGAAGATCAAGGCAGCCATTCGGGGCGTGCAGGCACGCCGGAAGTCCATCTGCGAAATCCGCAAGAAGGACATGGCACACCTGTCACAGCCACCCAACCTGGGCAGGACCCAGTCCAGTGAATCAGCTTATGTCTGATCCTCTGTTTACCCAGCCCTAAAGGTGGAATTGAGGGTGGAATGATTGCAGGGGCTGGTATAGTCCCTGTATGAATGTTTAAAGTAAGGGAGAGGGAGTGGCTCTGCCAAGTCACACCTCATTTCAACAGGCTACTCCCTCCCTCTGACTGCCAAGTGTTAAGAATGAGAATGAATCAAAGCACGGTGTTGGGCTGTTGTGCGAGTGGGACAATGGGGGAGCGCAAAGAAATGTAGCAAAGACATTATCCTTCATTCTTGGTTCTGGATTGCCTCAATTGAGATATAAGGGCCAAGAGAGAACAGAGGAGCGGAAGGGGTGTCAGGAAATGGTGATGGATATGGAAGACAATGCGGTACATGGACAACAACTTCTTGGAACATCTTTAAACTGCTCCTGCCTACCAACTCTCTTAGTATCTGGATAGAATAGCGTCGGAGAGAGGCAAGCGGGGGAAGTGGGAGAGCATCACAACATTCCTGCTATGAATCACTGCCATGGAATTGAAGCCAGAAGAAAATTACTGTTTATGCTTGGTCTCCTGTCAATGAATCGTGCTAAGGAAAACAATGATGGAGGAGTGTAACATTGTAGCGCCAGCAGCACTTCCACTTTGACACGTGATTTAATGGACACTTGCTTCTTTTTCTTCCCCCTGTCTACTGTGAGCTTTAGGATGGCACACAGGACTATACCTCGGCCTGACAGTGCCCTTCCATAAGACCCCCACTGTCTCTACTTCAATCTAGCAACCCTTCATCTTCATCTTGTGTGACTAAGAAAGCAAGAGACAGATTGTGCATTTCCAAGATGAAAAAATAAGTCAGGAGTGGAACAAAATGTGAAAACATGAGACATACGGGAGAAACGAAACTAAATTCTTGTTATAACAGTATACTTTTTGTGACATGACTTGGTGCCATCATTTTAAAAGACTTGTCTCAATTATATATCATATTTAGTTACAAAATCATTATATATGTAGATTCATTTATCTTTATTGAGAGAGGGGGTAAAGGCTTAAGATTATTATTTATTCAGAGAGTTCATATATATACAAATAACTATTATTAATTTCAAAGATTTTCTTTGTTATGACACTGGTTTTATCAGAACAAAAGGGAGATGACGTAAAGGTATTTGAAAAGGCATGTTTACAAAGCACTATGTGTCGAACGGTCTTGTGATATTTCTTTCAAAAGCAAAAGAGAGAATTTAGTTAGTATTTTTTTTTATTTGCTTGCTTTCTTTTGTCTGTCATGTGTTGGTCCGCATGCCTTTACAAGAAAAGAAGTGATGCTGAGAGGGAACGTGTATGTATGCATGTATGCATTGCACCTTGTTTATGAGAGAGACTGGGGGAGTGGCTGAGGGGACTCACTGTGGGAAGGGTTCACTGATAATGCTCTTACATCAAGGCACACTGGCCAAGGAAACAAGAGTGTTAGAGGACATAGAAGCAGCCTTTAGTGTTACCCTGCAAGATGTGACACGCACAAGCTCAACCTCTTCAAAGAAACTCTCTTTTTTGGCCTTTAGTGGAGATAAGGATCAAAATGAGTGGCAATACTCAAGAAACCACTCCACTGCTTAGTGTCTTTGCTGAGTGTGTTGAGTGTATGGGTGTCTGGGGGTCGGTATGTCTGTGTCATTGTGATCTATTGTCAATTCTTAGTGTGCCTCTGCTTTCAGCCCATGGGCTAAAGCAGGGTATGAGGTCTCCCGTGCAATGCACGTACACACTCACACACTTGGAGTTAATGTTCAATTCAGACACAATTAGCCCTGCCTTAGTTGCACTTGAGCGTAAGTGCTTGAGCCTGCACACTTCCCCCGCCCTGCTCTCCACGTGCAGGCAGAGCAGTGATAGACACCAATGAAACAGCGCAGAGACAAGACAGCGCAGCTAGTGTGGACAGGCCTTCAGACAAACCACAGGCCAAGAGAAAACCCTGCCAGGAGAAAGACGGACAGAGAGAGAGACAGAGCCATTCAGACAGACACGTGTTCTTTCTCTAGCATGTCTCGTACACAAAGTCCTTCGAGGAGAGGAACTGTTTAGGTTTGGAATGACATAAGCTGTGATCTTGCCACAACTCACATTCAGCTCATGAGTCCCAGCCAGCAAATTACTAAGGCAAGATATAGAAAAATGTTGGCTTCCTGTTGAACATATTGAGAAAAAAGCAACGTTAATAAAAGCAAATGTGAAATTTTGCCTCTATTTTTTAAACTAATATTAGCGAAGCTGTATAATGCTGAAAAAAACCCATAAAGATACATAGTTGAATGCCCTGAGCAATGGAATATGAGTCAATCTCTATATTTTTCCTATACATTCTGTTTGATTCCAATTAATTAAATAATTCTGTACTCTATAATATATGTTTCATACGTCTGCGTTTTAGGGCCACTCTTACAAAAAATAAAAATGGCTGACTTTGAGAATAAAGTCGTAATATTACAAGAATAAAGTTGTAATATAAAGTTATACTTTTGTATCGGATTTACCAATAAAGAAATACTTAGGCAAGGGCAGCATATTGAGTATTTCTTTATTGGTAAATCCGATACGTAAGTATAACTTTACCAAATTCTCAACTTCCCTATTTTATCACAAAGATTGCTATCATTTTGCACATTTTTAGCCATAATAATGTGACTTTCCTGGTTTTAATGCCACCTTTTTTCTCAAAATATTACAAGTTTATTATTACTTTATTCTTGAAGTAAACTATTTTTATTTTTGTATGAGTCGCCCTAGTTGTAGTTTTGAGATGTGATGTTGCTAGCTGAAATGCTAAGCACTTTCACACATTTTATGTAATTGGCTCTAAAGTGCTCATGAAGAGCAACAGAGTGCAGACACTTGGTAACTGAAATTAGGGCTTATAAGTCCTTCCCCGATGTTACCTTAGATTGTGTAACCCTGAGGAAAGGGCTAAAGCTGTGACCTTGAGAGGGGGCAGGTAAAGTAGCTAGCGCTAAGCTAAGCTATTAGCATTTGTCCAGAAAACCTCAGTGACTTGCATTCATTCCATAAATCCTGGAGGAAATATTACTACAGTGTCCTTTAAGTCTGTGTCTATGATTTAAAATTAGGTGTAGAAAAGGAGAAACATCGAAACTGACCTTAGCATATGAGTTCTACTACTGTTGAGAAATTGTTTGCATTTTAAGACATGCTAAACCATAGCTTCCCTAAGTGAGCTTTTCTTCAATGATGCTGACCCACTCTTCTCCCCAGTCTCTTCTACAGTGTATACCTTTTATCAAAAGACATAATTTATGCAAAGACTTTATTTTTCTTCCTTTCTTTTGGCTTGTGGTTTGAGTTTAGATGTGTCCCTTTTTTGTACAGTGCTACAACATGAAGTCATGTTAAGAGCTTTGGGGCATTTATATTATGAAAAGAGGGCAATTTGCCCGGGGAGAAAATTCCCTTGCCAAAGTACTGTAATATGCAACTTCATAACTGAATTGGGATTTTTTATGAAGCGAATAGGCCTGGATTTGTGCATGCATTATGGTATGTGGTTGGAATAAGCATGTTTCGTACTTTCTTTTGCATAAATCTGAAGAAAAACTGGAGAAGTAAACCAATGGTAGACTTTTCCCAAAACTAGACTTACATGATCCTTAGAGATACTTGACAACAAGCTTTCACCCATAGATTTTAGTTAGCCAAAAGGAAGTAGAACAACAGAAAAACATTTTAGCTTATATTTGACTACGCACAAAGTGCAATATTATCATGTTAATCTAATTGTATGCACCACTTGATCAGTTGCACAATTTTTTTTATTTTTTATTTTTTATTTTTTTTTTATTGATTTTTGGGCTTATTTTGTGCAAAAATTCAACACTTGCATACAACTCATCACTGCCACAAAATTTTTATATGAGATGTTGGTTCTTTTAACGAGGGGATGCTTTTACATTGTTTTCTCAAACTTTCAGAGACATGATTGATGTGCGTGTAGGCATCATCTGAGTTTTCAATTGACAATAAGACCTTGTCCACTGCCACTGGTATAATTCTTCACTCTTGAGGTGAGAATTAGTTTTCTATGAATATTTCTTAAGGTCATAATGTTAATGAAACACTCAGAGAAAATAACGGACCAGCAGTAATGTCTACCGCACATGCCAAAAATGTCTCAGGTACGTTGACGTTTTTTTTATCTGACATTTGGAATGACCTTGTTTCTACTGTTTCTATAATGAATACTCAAATGTATCTTAGCAAAAGCCATTTGGGAGTCTACCCATGTTTTTTAAAGTTTCCGACAAGTTAATACTGACAAATTGTAAAGCTTGTAATGTCTATGTTGTGCAGCATATATTATCATCCTTTCACATCTGAAGAGGAGTTAACTGTTTGTGAACAAAGAAATATTGTGCTTGTCTCCTACTCCTCAGCCATGCCAAGGAACATTAATGTTGATTAGATTTTTTTGGATATATGAAAACAACAGTGTTTAATAAGCACTCAACGCTAAGTATTGCAGAATCTCGGATTACAATGCCACGCATTAATCCCTTTAACAGAGCCATTGAGATGTCCTAATGTGCTCTCTCTGTGCCTGCCAGATCATAGTGTTTGCACCCATAACTGCTGTCCATAAGTCTTCACTATTGCCCTCAAGCCTTTACGTTAAATCAATTCTCCAGTGTTTTTCAACCTATCATCTCTATCTGCTACATTTCTAGTATACAGAAGTTTCCTATGAATCAAGTTTTCAGTTTTGCAGTAAGGGGAAACGCAGCAAATGTATTACTTATGGTCATCAACATCAACATAAGGCCAACAGTGATGAGGCTGAAAGCATACTGGAGTATTCCTTTAAATGCATGAGCTTGCTATTCCAGCAAAGATTGTTTTTTTGCTGGGTTGACATCAGATCTGTGCTCTTGGTAGAAACTGCTCTTTTAAAATGATCTAAGATGCAAATGTTGACTGTAGATCACCGTCAAAGGGCACCATCTACCAGCCATTGTCCCATTAAGCACTGCAGCTGTCCCATGCTGTATTCCTCAGTGCGAAAGATGGCTGTGGCCGACACTGGCCACCATGCTAGACCACACTTTTAATAACTCATGAAAGCTTGCACAGCTACATAAACACTAATTTCTAGTTTGGCAAAGGCAAAAGATCACCCAGCCCATCCATCCAGTAGAGCTAATAAAATCAACAAATGAGTCACTGACTCTGCATCTGTGATACTGCACAGTGCCACTCTCATTCTAAACTTTAATATACAAGTTAGTTTGGACCATTGCTATTGATATGAACAGGTTTCAAATTGTGTATAAAAATGAAGGCAAAAAAAATGTGACTCAGACTATTAATACATTCAAATGCACAGAAAGAGCAAGACAGGTATTCAGGGTATATATTGGTAACCAGGGTAAGAACACTACCTTCGCAACTAGTTTCATAATCAGTATTTTATGAGATCACATACATATCTTGGCATATTACACCTTTAAGTCTATTATTGAGACATTTAGTGAAGCAGTGTATACAATGTCAGTAGGCTTCCTCGAGGACAAATCATGAGGGCTAATCCTCACTTAATAACAAGAGGGCTAAATGACGTTTCAATTTAAGGTCACAAAATGATACAAATTGCTCTATTAAACGAACCCCATTCAGGGTACAGAAAGTGCTGACATGTAATGGACATAGCCTTTGTTCATTTGATCCTGGGTTTGTGGACTCCATTCGGGGGCTGCTGATCCTTTAATGGATTACCTCAGTGAAATTCATTAGTGAAAGGGGAGCTTTTTTAGTGCTACACCACCTAGTTTATTCCTGATACAATTTAGGATTTTTAGTTTGCTTGGAAGGGCAGTTTTTATTTGTTTAGAATTTTTTTAATGCCCTAGGTGCAGCCATTACCAGAGCCGGTTTATGGGGAACCTGGCCACTTTTATCAAACAATGAATGCAAAACACCACAGGGCCCCATGAGCAAGCCCTCAATGAATGGTGGATGGAGCTAAATGGCTAAAAATTCTTTCTAACCACTAGTTCAGGATCTTTATTTAATTTTGGAAAGTAGATTGAAGTATTTCACAAAAACAACATATAAAACGTACATGTATATTTCCATTTTTCTACAGCAAATCATTTTTGGACCAAAGAGATGCTACCATTAATGCTACTGAGTGCTGATTGGTGAACTGACACTGGAGTTATGGCCAGTTACAACACAAAAGCTTTGTTTGGTGGTAACTATGGCTGGCCGTTAACGTCCTGGCCAGCTAATGCTATGTTAATGTTGTACTTGGCAGGCATCTGAAAATTCAGCTGACACAAAATAATGGCAAAGCTGAAACTATCCACATCAGGAATCTGGCAATGATACCAGACTCCTGTCTTGGCTCATTGCGGCTGCCATAAATGCGATATGCGTCATCATTACAAGTCGGGCACTTTCACAAAGTCACATAACTGGAGTTGAAAAGCTTTCAAAAATATGCCAGTGGTACTGAAACTGTTTTGTGTTGAGGATATGAGTGCATTTTTCACTTTGAAAATTATTAAACATTTACAAATTATGACTTTGGTCACATGCTCCATATTAACTCGTTCATTTTGGACTCTCTCTGGAAATCCCTCTAGCATTTGAACGACCTGGAAAACATTCTCAAGTGGTCTACAAGTTATCTGCCATTACTAGTCAAGCCCTAACTGTAATGCTAATGCTAATGCTAATCTAATGCTAACTAACCTCACATTTGCAACTTCCAACTTCAGCGACACCGCAGCAGAAAGTATTGTAGCTTACTGTAGCTACAAAGCCATGTCACCTCTTAAGAGCCTTTAAAGGATGAAGAAGTTTAAAAATGGTGTAACGTGTATCTAAAAGCCATATTAGAAGCTAGCTGGTGTTTTGTATATGCAACTTATTGCACTGGCATTATTCTGCCCTCTACAAAGAAACCATAATGCACATAGTTGTGAGAAGGAGAGCAACCAGTGCTAAATTATAGGTGTTTCACTCCTGGATAACGCTCAGTGCTGGAACCAGGACCTAATGTGGATTAGACACATTTAGCATTTATAAGGTCCATCTGCAACCCTTTAATCCGTCATGTCATGATATCAATAGAGTAATTACTTCATATAAGATAATAAGTGCTGGCAGGGGCGTAGCACCAAATTCTGGGCCCTATGCACAAGCAGTTATTAAATATTATTTTTTTTATATTTAAAGGAAAATAAAATTCCAGACTCCTCAAGGGCCCTATCCACACTTGGGGCCCTGGTAACTCAGTGCCACTTCCCCCCACTATGATGCCCCTAAGTGCTGGGGTATGTGCACAGAAAAACAAGACATTCTGGATTTTATTTATAGTGGTTAGCCATTTTTTAAAATTTCTTTGTTCACTGAAGTGTTGCAGATGGGCTCATAAGACACCTCGAAGGTTCATCGCATCTGTTCTTCTCCAACTACTCACGTTTCTCAGAAAGTTATAGCTGTAGGCTTAACTACAGTATCCAAGGGTGCCGCTAAAATAAGCAAGTGAGATTCTATCTTTAGCGGGAAAAGCGAAATTTTCACTAACAGTTGCAAAACTGACACCATCTGCTCAACTTGTTAATGTATACACAGCTCCGCTCGACTTGTTGTCACACATCTAAGAACATTCAGGGACAGGTTTGCTGAGTGATCCGACCAGCCTCGAGTCTACAAAAGTCACTCTAAGCTCACTAAGGTTCACAGTTTCTCTTTGATAGTATTTGCTAGGTTTCTTCAAAATGACTATACCGGTTTATAAAATTTGAAAGAAAGTCTGCTGTTTGGTGCACAGATTTTTTTTTTTTTAATATCCAACTGACCTTATTTGAAGGTTTGGTTTCTGTATGTTTCTGACTTGTGTACTGTACATGATGACTGAATTAAACACCTTGAATGTTGTAAGAGCTGAGAATCTGTGTGTATGTGTGAATGAAACTTGTAAAGAGATTTCTATAAGAGCTCGTGATTATTTTCACACAGTCATTTCAGAACATTTATGACCACCCCTGGTTTGGAATGAATTTGGCCCAGGATGTCACAGATGTCATGTGACAGGGTTTGCTGCATGTATAAATAAGCAAGCATACTAGTCAGTAGTAGCATCGTGCAAAATGACTGTCATAGGCAAAGGACGTGACTTGACTGATGTCCAAAAAAGCATGATGTTGGCACCAGTTGAAGGGTGGCAGCATCTCAGACGTGATGTTCTGAAGTGGCTGTAGTAAAAGTGTATTGAGAATTGACTTCTTGTACACTGATTGCTTCCCAATGGTATAACAGTGGTGCCACACAGGCCATTGACACCAGAAGAGAAATAGAACTTTGGCAAGTGGTACGGAGCAATTAACATGCCATGGTGGACCAGTTAATCTCTATTTTTAACACAAGAGCAACAAGGAAAGTGTCAAGGATCACCATGTCACATAGCATCTGCGAAGTCCTGGCCTAGTGCATTCCAAACTAGGGGTGGACCTAATATTTGGATATGACCATGTTCAATATTAGGTCTCTTCTAGCAGAAAGATTTTATACTCTCTTTCTATCTCTCTCTCTCTCTCTCTCTCTCTCTA
>BRDA01011801.1:42012-69224 GCA_036984385.1 Crenuchus spilurus
TATCTCACATACACCCCTCAATGAACAGCAGCTCCCCAGTACTGGCAGCACTCATGCAGTCCCAGACCATGATGCTACCGCCACCATGTTTGACTGTAGGCAAGACACAGTTATCTCGCCACACATGCTGGAACTCATCTGAGCCAAACAAGTTAATCTTGGTCTCATCAGAACACACAACCCGGTTCCAGTAACCCATGCTCTTGGACTGCTTGTCTTTAGCAAACTTTTTGTAAGCTTTCTAGTGCGTTTGGTTCTGGAACGATGGCCATGCACACAGAGTTGATGCAGTGTGTGTCGAATGGTCTGAGCACTGACAGGTTGACCTTCCCCTTCTTCAACCTCTTAAGCAATGCTGGCAGCACTCATGCCTCTTTTTCTGAAACCAACCTCTGGACATGATGCTGAACACGTGGACTTGACTTCTTAGGTTGACCATTACGAGGCCTGTACCGCTGTATGACCTTGGCCACTGTGCTGTAGCTCAGTTTTAGGGTGTTAGCAATCTTCTTATAGCCTAGGCTGTCTGTGGAGAGCAACAATTCTTTCTCACATTCTCAGACAGTTATTTGCCATGAGGTACCATGTTGAATATCCAGTGGCAAGTAGGAGATAATTGTACCCAAAGCATCAAATTTAACAGCCCTGCTCTCCATTCACACCTGGAACCTTGTAATGCTAATGAGTCACATGATAGCAGGGAGGGATAATGATACAACTGTACAGAAGTTGATATGTTCAGTGTGAGGTGTACTCACTTGTGCCAACAGCTATTTGGGCATTAATGACTACTAACTAATGACTACATGATAATAACTACTACTGCTGTACACTGACTACTATAAGTTATATCCAAGTTTAATTTCTATATTGTTGTCTGATGAAAATATAAATGGTATACTATGTCTGTAATAAAATCTGAAGTCAAAGTCAAACCAGCAGAACTGCAGTGGGTAAGAGCGAGGTACTGCCTCATTTTCTCTTGCCGTCCAATAGCAGTTTAACTGAACTTTTATCCTGATGGAGCTGCCTAGTGCCAAAAGCAATCACCAGAGTGATAATGAGAACTGCAGTGCCTAATGGACTTGGCTATCTCAGGCTGAGGATTATAAATGATATGGATCTTATTTAGAGGAATGGCTTTTCAGAAGAACTGCATTACCATCCATTCGTGTCTTTCTGACTGGCCTGGAGTCATCACAGCTAGCAAGACAAATGGTGAATGGGGTATGTATGTGTGTGCATCCTTGCATCAAACCCACCCTCTATATCTTCCCGTCCCCACCCCCACCAGTCACGTGGTGGCAGTGCCGAGTTGGGATTGAAGGCCTGTTGCCACGGCGATAAGCCAGGCGGTAATATCGCTAAGCGCTGCGGGGATTAATGTGTAGACAGATGGCCAGAGGAGCGCGTCACTTCCTGAGAGGGAGGCAGGGATCACGGGCCTTTTCCCCAACACAAGCAAGATCAGTCCAGTCACCACCTGCAGGACTGAACATGCCACCTCGCATTCATCAGCACCATTAACTATGAAAACATACAATGGCATGGAAAAGTGGCAAAGTCTGTTATTAAATTACATCAAATGTGTCACCAGTCTGAAACATTAGCCTGTGTTGATTCAATGGCGTACATTCTAATGTTAGAATCAATTTTATAAAACCAAACTTTATAAAATCTTGCCATATTTATTCTGTATAATTATGTTTAAAAGATCATTTTGGGCACAGGCATGGGCCTGGTGGTTAGGGATCTAGCCTGGTTCTTTCCTCTGGCAGGGCATGACTGAAGTGCCGTTGAGCAAGGTATCTAACCCCCAACTGCTCCCCAGGCACCACGGATAGGAGCCCACCACTTTGACATGTGTGCTCGCTTCCCCCTAATGAGTTCACTAGTGTGTGTGTGTGTGTGTGTGTGTGTTTTACTACACAGGTTAGTTAAATGTGAAGGTCAAATTCCTCAGTGGTCAGTGACATGGCCACATTTGTTTGGCCAGTCTAACCCCATTTCTTCATTGTGAACCTAGGGACTCAGTTGTGATAAAGAAGTTATCTACTGATATTTGGTTCATTTTATCACAAATTTATAGCCTAACACACCTCAACTGTAAAAAATTCCCAAAAATTAATGGGAGCACCTGAATTATTGCACTAATCAAATAATAATAGCAATGAATCACATGCTAATTCCATCCATCACTGGGCACTGGACAGGGCATTCAACTATTCTAACTCCAGCCAGGACAACCCATCACCGAATATGCCAGTTGCTAGGATAAACGTAAAAAAAATACTTCTGCTACTGTACATACAAGGAATTCTAATTATTTTGATCTAAAAGCAATCAAATTCAATAATCAAACTGAGTCTTATACTAAAGTATTGTAATCATTGAAAGGTTGGAGATATACACCCCTACTGATCAGCAATACTATAAATGCACTACATAAAATAAAGTGCACAACCATCAACCAATGTGCTTGTACACAGCAGAATTTGACCTCTGTATATAACCCATCCATGCAGTGAAACACACACACATACTACTGAATGAACTAGTGGGCAGTTCATTCTTGGTGCCCAAGAAACACATGTGTTTTAAGTGCCTTGCTCAAGTTATAACCTGCCAGGGGATTAAACCAGCAACTGTTCAATAACAACACTGGGTTCCTAACCACCAACCCATGGCTGCCCTCAAAAGCACCAGCCTCATTCCTAGGTGGGCTCGATCCACCAACCTTTCATTAGTTTTGTTCTTGAATGTGTTAGGCTTGAGTGCTAGTGGACACTACTTAATCCTATCTTCTTCAATGGTCAACAAAGGCAACGTGCTGCTTGAACGTTTGTGAACCCTTTAGAATTTTCTATATTTCTGCATAAATATGACCTAAAACATCATCAGATTTATACACATAAAATATATTTGGTTTAAATTAGGGGTGGGACTTGATTTAAAAAAATTAATCTAATTAATTAGAAGTTTTGTAATTAATTAATTGAAATTAATCACATTTTATTCAAATTTCAATATTTAACATGAGAAATATTAATTTATGTGATGATGAATGAATCAATATGCATAAGCTTAAACTTCAAAATCTTGTTTCTGAATGTGAACCCCGACATGTGTTCGATTGTTGACTGGCGACACTGTTTGCTTCTACTAGGAATGCTATCACATTTAGCAGCTAAGTTAACATTATTGACCTGCACGCTAGCCCCAACATGTTTTGTGTTGAGATGGTGCTCCTGTGATAAGCAAACTCCTTCCTGCATAAAGTGCATATAAGAGCATTTTTGTTTGTACTTCCATCTGGGAGTTTCTTGGATTTAAATTTCCCATCCACCAGCGTAGTCTCTTCTGTCATCTCGATCATGCTCATGACGTTGTGCGTCAATATAATCTGTATGCCTGGAACTCGTGCATTGAGAAACGTTCCACTTTTCAAAGTGCGCTTAAAACGCATTCATTTTTTTATTTTCTTATTTTCCACGTAAGTAATTAATTGAAATTAATGCTTTAAAGTCCCACCCCTAGTTTAAATTAAGTGTTATGTTTGGAGAAAGGAAAACAATGCATTCCAGCATAAGAACCTTATCCCATCTGTGAAACATGGTGGTGGTAGTATCAGGTTTGGGCCTGTTTTGCTGCACCTTGTCTAGGACGGCTAACCCATCACTGACAAAACAATGTATTCTGAATTAAAGGACATCTGTCCATGAAATTAATCTCAAGAGAAGGTGAGTTATACAGCAAGATGACCTTATGACCCTAAGCACATAAGTTGTTCTACCAAAGAGCGGTTAAAGAACAGTTACCGGAAACGTTTAGTTGCAGTTATTGCGCAAAATTTTGACTCTCACAAATATGTCATATTGGATCATTTTCCTCAATTAATAAATGAGCAAGTCTAATATTTTTGTCTCATTTGTTTAACTGTGTTCCCTTTATCTACTTTTAGGACTTGTTTTGGGTCATATTTATGCAGAAATATAGAACATTCTAAAAGGTTCACAAACTTTCAAACACATGTTCAGACAGAACAGTATTGTAAAAAAAATGTTATACATTCACTAAATTAACACATACAGTGTTGGCAGTGCTCACTATGCAGTGAATTTGGAAATACAAAAGGATATAAATGGCCTCTATCAAAGAAATGCATTTGCAACTGGTGCTGAAGCAGCAGGCCGCCTCTTCTGCCTGGCTGCCTGTCACTTGTCTTCAGGGGCAGCAGATGAGAAGCCAGCCCTAGTGTTACACTAAGGAGAACATCCAGCACATCAAGGACATAAGAAAGAGAGAGAGAGAGACTTGGAGAGAGAAAAAATGACTAGAGACATTGAATTGACTTGCATCTTCAACTGCACACATGAATGAAGTGCAGTATATTACATTTGCACAGTTATTACCAAAAGTAAGCAAACTGAAAGAGAAACTGTGTCCTGACGTAATATCGTTTATTCATGTGGAGGTGATGTGCACATTTGATTCAAGTCATTTATATGCATCACTTCTCTCAGTGTAAGAGAGAGAATGGGGAATTGAGTCATGCCATAAATGGAAAAGCGGAAAAAGAGGATAGTGGAAAAAAGAGAGGATGAGACATAATGAGAGAGAGAGAGAGGGTGAGAGAGAGAGTCATGCCAACAGACGGGCAGTAGCTGTGGGCTGACTGGGGCTAAGTGAAGTGTGTGCTAATAGGTTGTAGCAGATTTTCACGGCACAAACCAATCAGCCACCAGCTTGGTGTGGCACCCACGCCCTCTCTGTCTTACGCTGGGCATTTGGCATCACTATTGTGGCACGACACTACAGCCTCAATTGGCTCACGCTCTCTCACTCTCTCTCTCTCTGTCACACACACACACACACACACACACACAGAGAGAGAGAGAGAGAGAGAGAGAGAGACAGCAGCATGCTTGGAGCAGGGCCAAAGCTCATTCACACACATCTCTGTCCGCCTTAACCTTCAATAGCATCTTCACAATTAGACAGGAAGCACAGTCCTAAAGAGTCCACACACACACACACACACACACACACACACACACAAGGTTCAGTTATGTAATCTCTCCACTCACAGCATGTACTTTTTAAGTTGGCCCTGAGTCCTGGCCTTGTTCAGTGTTCTCCTATGACAGGGCTTATTCTCATTCTCTCAGCGTAATGGTTCATCTGTGCCTTAGCAGAGTCAGAGCATGCAAACTTTTTTTGCTTCAATGAACTGGAGAAGAAATGGGTTCTGATGGACCATATAAATGCAAGAAAAATGTCTGTATGATACTGAACATAAGTGTTATACTAAACATTAAGGAAAGCTTAAAAGATGATAGAATTATAATAAACCAGTGCTTCTTAAACTACTTATTAGGGGTGGGCTTCCCAAAACATTTGAAACCTAACTATTTCTTTACCTGATACTCATGAGTATTCTTAAAATGATGATTATTTAAGATTAACCAATTTTGCCAATGTGATTTTTCACACAACAGAATTTGACCTCCACATTTAACCCATTCGTGCAGTGAAACACACACACTAGTAAACACACTAGGCTGTGAGAATTTGTGCCCGAAGCGATGGGCAGCCCTTATCCACCAGGGAGCAGTTAGGGGGTTAGGTGCTTTGCTTGGATTGAACCAGCGACCTTCTGCTCACAAGACCAGATCCTTACCACTAGGCCAAGGCTACCCCCCAAAATATATTTCCAGAATTATGGCCATTTCCATTTTTTTTATCTAACAAAAGTGTCATTATGAAGGAGTCTAAGATTATTCCAGTAGCAGCTCTGGTGAATTCCATGCCAAAGGGAGTTAAGGCAGTGATAGATAATAATGATGGTCACACAAAGTATTTAAATTTTGGGCACAATTTGAACATGTTCACTGTGAGGTGTACTCAAACTATCAATCAATCACAAATCTAAATGTATTTATATAGAGCTTTTACAACCGACATTGTCACAAAACAGCTTTACTTAATTAGAGTCAGAAACAGATCATTTCATTAGACAAAGACAACAGTGGAAAAGAAAAACTCCCTCAAGGCTTGAGGAAGAAACCTTGGGAGGAACCAAGACTTGCAAAGGGGATCCATCCTCTTCTGATTAAACTACTAAAAGAAATTTACGATATAATTGGTTAAGTCTGACATTGTGCTTTAGTGCATAATAATAATAATAATAATAATAAGAAGAAGAAGAAGAAGAAGAAGAAGAAGAAGAAGAAGAAGAAGAAGAAGAATAGTGATAGTGGCATCAATCTGGGGCCACAAAATACAGTACATCACACTGGAAGCATTGTTGCTAGCAGGAGTCCATTATTTCTTCAGTGTAGTTGATGGTATCGAGTGATGATGAGGGTCCAAGGTTGGCAGCAGTAGATGTAGGTGGACAGCTGGTCTGGTGTGGACCACAGGAGGATACTCACTTGTGTTGCCAGCTATTTGGACATTAATGGCTGTGTGTTGAGTTATGTTCAGAAGACAGTAAATCTGCCCCGAATGATTTAGCAGACTAAGGCGTTGCCATTATGATTTAAGGATCGTGACTTTGAATCTCCATCATGCTGTTTTTAGAGTGCCGTCGACAGCCGGGGCCTCGAGAGAGCAGAATTGACCTCTCTTCAGATGGGTAATATGGCACATCCTCCCTAGCACTATAAACAATGTCGGCTAACTCAGGCATTTCCCAGGTGATCCATTAGAACTGGAGATCCTGCGCTTTCCTCCAAGCGCACTAGCTGCCCAGTGGTGATGTTTCACCAGCAGTTTGGAAAAAAAGGAGCTTGACGTCACTGGTATTGGAGGAGGCTTGTGCTCATCTACCTCCTCCCAAATAGTCAGGGACATTGCAAGTGATAGTGATAGACAGAGTTGATAAAAGGGGTGGGTTAATTGGCCACTAAAATTAATTGGGGAGAAAATCTGGGGTAAAATAAAAAAGAAGAAGACAGTAAATCTATACTGCTTGACAAGCTGTACACTGACTACTCTAAGTTATATCCAAGTTTAATTTCTATAGTGGTGTCACATGAGCAGATTTAATAAAATATTTGCTGAAATGTGAGTGGTTTACTCTCTTTTGTGAGGTACTGCATATAGTGATGCTACATCACTCAACTCCCACAGGTTCTGGCATCTGTTATTATCTGCTAATTAAATGTACTATAAAAAATATGATATGATTTTCCTATGCACACATCTATTAAAATAAAAAATTCTGGAGAAAAATCTAATTAAATTGCATTTAGGTGTGAGGGTGAGTCAAAAATTATCTACACTCTGACTGTATTTAAATCAGGTTTTTAGAAAAGACAAATACATAATTTTTGACATAATCTCTCTGCTTTTCAATGCTTTTTTCCCCTGCTCTCTATAAAGGGGCCAAAGGTGATGCTGTAAGATTAGGACTATAGCCAAGTTTTTGGAGAGTGCCAACAGCACGGACAGTGGTGTGTGGACATACATCGTCATGCAACAACACATCATAGATATAGTATTGATATAGTATTGGTACAAATGTCTTTTTATAGATGTTCAAACGTATCTGTTTGTGCTCTTCCATTAGTTATTTTAGTTTCCCATCTCACACAGACTTTTCAAACCCAAGTGTGTGGTGGATTCTTGTATCAGAGGCTGATTTCAAAATGACTTAAAATTTTTTTTAAAGAAGTAAAATTAGCTAAATATCAGTATGTTCTGCTAAGTGGATTATATGAGGTCTTCCTCTAACTCCTGTTTCCAGGTTATGGAATATCCACATCTATACAAGTAATTGCTGGGCTCACAAACCAGTGGAAAAGCAGATCCATTCTTAAAAGGCTCGATGGATCACCAGCTCCAGCTCCAATACCTGCACTTTTTTGGTAGAAAAGTGGTATCTGAGAACTGTGTGGGTGAATTTAATGAGCAGCCTGACTGACGTCCCTCTGACCAACACAGCCTGCTATGCCAACTCATGCAAAACTAAAAACATTATCCAGTTTTTATGTGGTGATACCTTAAAGAAATGGTTCACTTAAAAATCCACTTTGCAATTTGTCCAGTTATCATAGATGTAATAAATCAGCTAAGACATGTTTGAATCATCAACTGGTCTGTGATCTTGATGTTGTTTGAGTGGATTTTGGTGAAGTAGTTTGATATAAATGACTGAAATGACTGACATAGACATGTAACCTGGTACCCAAATTCCGTTGCGGGTTGGGTGTGGCTTGAATGTTGGACCTATAAAATAAAAGGTCTTACACTGTCATAGGAACATTGTCCAGTGGATTAAAATTGAACTCGGAATATGCCATTTTAAAAATCTCGCACTGTTTTCAGGTGTATCTTAGCAATGCAGACAGCACTTTAATTGGTCATGACTCACACTAGTGATGTGCTTTTATGGCTTGGTTTACTAAAAAGAGCCGGCTCTTACAGCTCCCAAAACTTTTTGTCTTCTTTTTGTGCTTCTTAGCTTAAGCTAGTAATAAAATAATGTCAATTCAACAGTGACTTAAATTAAATAAATGTAGAAATGCAAAAACAGCTTAAATAATTTAATGCATGGAAATGCAGAAATAGATTCCTCATATAAATGTATGTCTTTTTTCATGGCAAAATATATTTATTAATTTATTTTATGTCTACACAATTACTTGTGTGTATTTATTTATTTATTAATACTTATGTCATTTTTCGTCTTATGAAGAGAGTTGTCTTTTTGTAGCTTCTCTATCTGTGTGCGTGTGTAACAATTATAGTTAATAATATTATAGCAACAACCCACCTTACATGGTGTAATTGACCAATCCCGTGCGACTTCAACAGAAAAAAAGGGAAAAAAATCTGGCTCCCAGACAATCTGTGTATCATTCGTTCAACTGATAATCAATTCAGAATTTAAAACCAGAATATGAAAAAACAGTTTTTTCATTTTTTTTTTTTTTAAATATAATACCAAAAAACAAATATTGGCTTGCCTTTGGTGCTTTTGATTTACTGTTCCAAATAAAAACGATGAAATTAATAAAACGCCTATTTATCTGATAGTAATCTCATTTTCTCATGACATAATACACTTCCACAAATGTGTTTTGGAGATAAAAAATGTTATAGGTCTCTGTTCTTTAAATATAAAAGGATGCCCCCACAAACCCAAGAGACGTTCCTTTCTTTGAAAGCACTGGCTAATCATTTGAGGTTCACATACGTTTACTCTTATATAATATTAGATCATGTTCCTCAATAGGAAATGACCATGTGTAATATTTTCTTTCATTTTTTTAGTTTGGTTCTCCTTATCTACCCTTAGGACAGTGTGGTGATTTTCTAGGTCAAATTTATGTAGAAATATAAAAATTCCCGAGATTTCACAAACTTTCAAGCACCACTGTACTGGCACTGTTGAGTATACAGTACATATACACACAAAAAAATTCTGAGTAACTCGGCAAAAGGATTTCAGAATTATTATTTTTTTATGAGTTCAATATCATGTACCAACTTTAGATTTAACCAGTCAAAGTTTATGCAATGGGACTGTAATAAACGGATGTTTTTAACATGTGGATTTTGAATGCCTTTGAGCCTAGACACATGCAGTGGCAGTAAGGAGAGATTGGCACATGGATCACCGCACTGGTGGCTTTATAAATAGGAGTTAATTAGTCTGCCACACATTTTTTATGTGATATGTTGCTAGTATAGAACAGCTAACACCGTCAATCATGCCATGACAAAAGATTGAAGAGAGGTTTGTCACATTACAGTGTTAAATATGTATAATTCAGCTCCGTCAAAACTTAAGGGACCACAGCAAATGAAAAATGTCTCAGTTTTTACTATTCATTGTAGGTTTGTTCAATAAAATGATTTTTATTTTAATTAACATTTTTATTCTAGAAACTACTGACATCATTTCACCCAAATCCCAAATACAAATATTATTGTGAACATTTATTTGCAGAAAATATCAATTGGTAAAAATGACAAATAGATGCTGTGTTTTCAAACTTTGGAAAACTTTCAGAAAAATGTTACATTAATGGCATTTGGCAGAGACTCATATCTCATCTTACAATTTCAGCCATGTTACATTTGTATGTGAACTGAGCATTAAGTATCTTGACAAAACTAATGGTTTAACTTAATATAAATATTTGATGGAATAAGCTTAATTTAGCATGCTTCTACCAGTTTTTCACAATGCTTAAGAGTGAGTTCATGCCACTCCTGGTGCAAGAAATTAAGCAGCTTGGCTTTGGTTAATGGCTTATCGCAACCCCTTTTCCTTTTGATCACATTCTAGAGGTTCTTAGTTGGTTCAGGACATATGGTCAATTTGGAGTGGTCTCTTTTCTAGAGCTGTACTGTATGTAATTAACATACAATTATAATTTGACACTTGACACCAGGATGTGTAAATTAAGGATTTGAGCTGCTCCAAACTTGTTGGCAATAGTCAAAACTTGATCTGCTACAAGAGCCCTTTGAGTTTTGAGCACAGCTTGGCTTCACCCCCCCCCACCCCCATCCTTCAAGAAGCATGGAAGACAACCACCCAGACTTTTCTCTGCCCTGGCACCTAAATGGTGAAACATATTTCCTCTTCCTGTTCAAAAGGTAGAGTTACTAGCAGTCTTCAAACGATAACTGAAGACCCATCTCTTCCAAGAGTTCTTATCCTGTACTCACTAAAGGCTTGCGACTATACTTCTGTTTTTATTGTCATTACATTTTAATGTCATTCAATGCATGTTGAGTATTGTGTATCTAACCATCCATACTGACTTTTGTATTTGGCAGCATCTAAAGCTTGAGGTATCTTCTGGATACTATCCTACACTAACAAGCTAGGGATCCTTCCTTGGTAAACAGCAAAGCCCTTTTGGATAAGAGTGTCTGCTATATGCCTTTAATGTAATGAAATGCAAGGGGTGAGGAAGTATACCACCGGAAGGGCAAAAAATATAGAGGGATAACACAAATATGTCAAACATGGTCATGGTATGTAGAATTACAGTATTATTACATATTCCTAGTAGATGCTTTTATCATGTGTTTGGACCGCTGTAATGTTTTTTGCATCTGGATGTTCTAGTGGGTGTGCAGAAAAGCTCTGTGCTGTTGCTAGGCAACACTGGTGAGCAGTTTAATTGTACCTTTGCACTTTCATACTCACCTGCGCAGACAGGCATAATCAACACACCTGAATGTACTTAGCATTCTTTAGTTAACTGGGTTTGCTGATTTTGTTTGGATGATTTTGCTTCTCATATCTTACCACAGATTAATATTAATGCAGATTAACATTTTCTTCATTTGAATGTCTTGAATTTAAATGTTTCAGAATCTGAATCAGACTTTTTTGGCCAAGTACATTTGCGCATATTAGATGGTTGATTTTGCTCTCATGAGGTCTCTCACTACACAATATACAGAATCCAGAAGTAGACAATAGAACTTTACAGCAC
Organism: Crenuchus spilurus; assembly: GCA_036984385.1. Taxonomy (NCBI): domain Eukaryota; kingdom Metazoa; phylum Chordata; class Actinopteri; order Characiformes; family Crenuchidae; genus Crenuchus; species Crenuchus spilurus. The sequence goes on from BRDA01011801.1 coordinate 53,478, forward strand.
TAGTGTAAGTTATATTGTCTACTTCTGTATTCTGAGTATTGTATACTGAGAGACATGGTGAGACCAAAAACAAAGTCCTTGTATGTGCAAATATACTTGGCCAATACATTCTGGATTCTGATTCTGTTTCTTTTATTTTTATTTGATTATGATGTCATACATATCACATTATAATGAATTTTACTCATCTTGTTCAATAATGCAATATCTAAAGTTATTAGATGTAAAATTTGTATGTAAAAATATTTAAATTCAAGGCATTTTGGAGCATTTCTATTCATCCATTCATCATGAAAATTTCCCACAATATAAAAATCAGCATTTTTATATAACGCAAAGTGAAAATGTCAAAAATGGAGATACAAAGTTTTAAACTTTCAGCAACAATAAGCTTGTCATTTCAAATGTCATTAACCTGCAAAAACATTTATAAACTGTTATTCTGATAGTCGGCATCTGTTAATTGTGTAAAGTTGCATTTGCCATTTTGATTAGTTGAGAAAAGCAACTTTTATGTCAGATGATGTGTAATAAAATAAGCCTTTTTAAATGTTTTTGTAGACATCAGATTTCATGTTTATGAAAGATATTATGAACAGCTTATATAGACGTCATGTTGTCTTATGTACACCAACCTAAATTATGAGTAAATGTTGTTTTATGTCAAGAATATCACGTACCAAAGCTGAATGTTGTAAATATGCAAATTTTTGCTATATGTAAACAATGGCTGGGAATTAACACATTTCAGTTGTTAATGTTGTTACTCTTACTTTGATAAAATATTTTTATATATTAAAAATCATTGGAAAACCTGTCAATTATTTTATATTTTCTGAAAAAAACTTCTATTTAAAACATTATATATATTATTAGTATTGAAACTGATGTTATAGCATTATAATTTTTTTTAGCGATGATACTGAGTCAATGGGTTGCACTAGACACTGGCATGGGCCATTATCTGAGACTAACCTAGCTGAATTTTAGTTTATAAAAGGTGTGTGAAATGTTTGTGATTCTACAGAATTGTAATTCATGGGCGTCGAATGGGTTGTTCACCCAGGGCACCAAACAGGCTAGGACCGCCCTTGTCCAAAGGAGAATCTGTAATATCAGAAGTTAATCTGAATGTTCATAGCAGACAATAAAAAATGGTAAATCAATGCTACAGAGGTTAAAAAATCAATGGATTGATGAAGAAATATACTGTGCAGCCCTGCTGCCTAGGAATAGTGAAAAAATCACAGCTGCAGCCATGAGAGTATATTGGATGAAGGCAGATGACTGATGTGCAGTGCTGGCATATAAAACACATAAACCTGTAAAGATGATCATCATTCTACTCTGCCATCATAATGAACCTTCACAAGAATAATGGGTATCGTCTCTTCCAGGCAGAATATGAAAAATGAGATAAGGAAAGGAACGGAAGACAGTGATGAAGGAAAAAGGAATGCTATGATTATGTCACAGTGAGAGATAGGGGAGGGAGAAAGAGAAGCTAAGACAGTATAGAAAGAATGACAGGGCATGCCAGAGGTGAAAAGTGACTGTGTGTGCTGGAATAGCTTATAGATATGCAGGAAGAAGCTAAATTGTTATGGAATATTTTGGAAAATCTTCATTTTAATCTAATCTATGGATAAAAAAGACTGTGTTGACAAAAAATCATTAAATTGCATATGTAAAAGTATGTACAATACTATAATTTTAACAACACAGTGTACTGTATTTTGTATATGAATATGTACAAAGGTCAGCCATAACATTAAAACCACTTTCTCTCTACCATATCAGCTCCACTTTCCATATAAGTGCACCGTGTAGTTCTATAGTTGCAAATAATGAGCATAAAAATAAGAGGTGATATTAACATTGCGATAAATGCACATGAACATATCATCCCATAAATATTCTTTTGAGAAGTGTTAACTGAGAATACCATTGATATAGAAAAGTTCACATAATCAGAAAACATATATATACATAATATACATCATCCATAATATAGACAAAGTGCCTATAATTCAAGAATAAACAATACACAAATAAACATACAGGTTAAATTAAAGACAAATAATGTACATGGTTGTGCAACCAACACTAGTATAGTAAATGAATTTTGGTCTACAGTGTTAAGGTGAGTGCAATAACTTTCAGGGGAAACCAGGAGTAGTTATGGCACTAGCATGTGATATTGGTGGTCAGTTGTTTATGAAGGTGATGATCTGAGGATACAATGTGCTCCTGTGCTCCTAAGTGATGAGTTTCAAAGTCTACATAATTTGCCCTCTACATTTTCCTCCAAATATGAATGTATTGTATTAAAAGCACGCTGTAGTAAGTTTCAAATGTCAATATGTTTTGTTTACTTATAATTATATAAATAAATAAATAAATATTTATACTATATAATAATAATATATTATAAAAAATATTATAAAAAAATAAAATAAAATAATAATTAATAAATAAATTATATATATATATATATATATATATATATATATATATATATATATATATATATATATATATAATATTTGACAATCAGAGGGAAAATGTAAATAAAACAAAACATATTGGCTTTTAAAGCCAGTTTTCAAAAACATTAAATACAGTTTCAATACAGCTTTAGTTTTATCCACAGTCCTATAAAGCTATATGCAATAGCACCACATGAAACATGTGAATACACAGATATTTTACACTATTTCTACATTTAATCTATGAAATTATACACTGTTTTACTGAAATTGATATAATAAGGACAGAAAATGAGTGACAGAAAGAGAGATCTGTGTGAGTGTTGGTACAGCATGAGTTATTTTATTAAGACATGATTGGAAATTGCTTTTAACGCATAATTAACTACACACTGATTAGTTATGCTGTTTGAGACTCATTAGGAGAATTAAAACTCATTCCAGTGTCATTAAAATACTAAAGGCAACATGAATCCTTTTATTTATTTCAAAATATTTCAGCAGCAAGTATGGCAGGTAACTGGACAATAACTGTAAATGAGATGTAAGAGAAACAAGGATGAGTTATGTTTTATAGTGTGTGGGTTATGGAGCTGTATGTTTTCTCAACCATTCATAATTCTATCAATTATCACTAAAAGAGCCCCAAGTGGCTAAGATGCTGACAATATGACCAGAGGTTTGCAAGTTCAAATCCCAGTCATGCTTTTTCCATCGACAGCCAGACCACAGAGAGCAAAAAATAAAAAGCTCTCTCTGGTCAGGTAGATGGTGCTCTCTCTCCCCATCACTTTCACAATACAGTGTACACTGGCTCAGCCATCTACTAATTGGTCCATTGGAGCTGGGGATCCTGCGCTTTCCTCCATGCTCGTTGGCTCCCCAGTGACAATGTATCAGCTGAAGTTTTGAAAAGAGGTGATGGCCACATCACACACATCGGAGGAGACTTGTGCCTGTCTTCACCCTCCTAGAGTCAGGAACATTGCAAAGTGATGGGTAGAGCCCCTAGCAGAGAGGATTGATTAATTGGTCACTATATATATATATATATATATATACCAAATGAATGACATCTGTTAGTGTTGCAAGATTAAAAATTGGAAGATTTTTCCCTCAATTGGCCTTTTTTTTTATTTTATGGCAGAAATAACAACAGCTGGATTAAGCACCCATCTATCATAATTTAATTATGAATGAATTTTGCTTTTTTAATATTAGTAATATTATGTGCCTACAGCCATAGCACCTGCACAATAGAGAATACCATACGGACAGCGGTGGCCTGGTAGTGTCTTGTGGTTGGTCAGTATTTCTTGCATTAGTGTTTTCACCACTAATTACTGTTCTTCAAAAAAAAATGATGAAAAGCATTGTGTCTTATGTTGTTCCAGCTGTGGGGGAACACTAATATTCTAATGAGACTAAGTTATTTAGTTATACTCTTCAGTAATTATAAAAATCCAAGTCATAATTTATATTATTTTTGCCAGCTGGTGTCAACCAGAGGAGAATTGGCTTTAAATGTTGATGCCCCTCAAGGCTTCTTCCTTTTGCTGTTAGGGGTTTTTCCTTGTGACTCTTGCCTCTGGCTTGCTCATGGGGACTTGGACCCATATTCTTTTTGTAAAGCTGATTTTCTGTAAAGCTGCTTTGTGTCAACACCAGTTGGGAAAAGCACCATACAAATACATTGTGAATTTAAAATAATACTGTATATGAGGGGCAGGAAACTCTAGTACTGGAGTGTCATGTTCAAATTAACCTTAGGTTATTTTATAACCATTCATTTATACAAAATCATTACGAATATGTCATTAAAATGATATTAAATAACTGTGAAGGCCAGTTGAAGAGTAAAACAAAGTAAAAGTGTGCTTAAACTATTTTTAATACATCCCATCACATAGTATTACATGAATAATTTAAGCTCTTTCAATGTGTTTTGGTGTAAAATTGGGCAGCACAGACTAACACACTTAATTTAAGCTTTTATATCAGAATATTATGACTGAAATGAACTATGTAAGTCAAAGACGCCACATGACAGGATTTGCTGCATGTATAAATAAGTGAGCACACCAGTCAGTTGTAGCAGAGTGCAAAACCATCATCGTGGTCAAAGGATGCAATCTGACTGATGATCAAATGTGCATGATAATAGGATACGGTCAAAGGGTGGTAGCATCTCAGACACCTCTAACTGCATAGCATGTTCTATAGCTACCGAGCTGAAACCATACTGACAATGGACTTCTTGTACACTGAGTCTCTTAAGTCTTTACGTTTTTTGTGGATTGATATGACCGAAATAGATCTTTTTGGTTTAGAAATGAAATCATTACATTCCAACATAAAAGCCTTATCCCATCTGCGAAACACGGTGGTGGTAGTATCATGGTTTTGGCCTGTTTTGCTGCACCTGGGCCAGGATGGCTGCCATCTTTGACGGAACAATGAATTCCAACTATCTCAGCAAATTCTAAAAGAAAATGTCAGGACATGTGTTTGTGCACTGAACCTCAAGAGAATATGGGTCATGCAGCAAAATAATGACCCTGAACACACAAGTTGTTCTACCAAAGAATGGTTAAAGAAGAATAAATGTTTTGGAATGGCCAAGTCAAAGTCCAGACCTTAATGCAATAGGAATGTTGTGGAAAGACATGAAGCAAGCAGCGGATTTCTCTGAGCCGATATGAAGGACTGATGAACACTTACCTGAAATGTTTAGTTATTGCAGTTTTTGCTGCACAAGGGGTTCACACCAGATAATACAGCAAAGGTTCACATACTTTTGCCACTCTTAGACATGTAATGTTAGATTTCCTCAATAAATAAATGACCAAGTCAAATATTTTGTCTCATTTGATTGCTGTGGCTCTTTTTATCTTCTTCTAGGACTTGTGTGACAAGCTGATGAAGTTTTAGGTCACATTTATGCAGAAATATAGACAATTCGAAGGGTTCACAAACTTGTACCACTTTTACTACCGTATATCAGTTTGTTTGCAAAGTCTTAGTTTAATATGTAATAACATTTCCCTGCAAAAGTGATCACACACAAGTAATTCATTTTATCTAATGATGCATTTTTGCACCCCTGGCACTACAGTAATAAGGGCTTATAAACCTGGCAGCCAAGATATATCTGCATGATGAATCCAATGTGGAAACTTGGATTGCATGCATGCTATCGCAACAGTCCGTCAAAAAAATGTAAAAGTACTAGATAGGCCTACAATGCATGTACAGTACTGTTTTGAGTCTGACTTCATTTTAGATCTATAATTCATTCACTCTGTATTGCCTTTCTGTTTTTAAATGCCTCAACAAGCTGGATTTCCAAAGTAATTTTACAGTTGAAAGAAACCATCATGTAAAGAAAGAATATATATATATGTGTGCGTGCAGGCTTGGAGTGAAATGTGCATGCTTTGTTGTTTGTACCTTAGACTATATGTGAGTGCCTGATGATAAACGACATGAATGATAACTGAAGACATAATTTGCATAAGAAATAATGTAAATCAAATTAATCCGTTCCAGACACTCCAAAATATGAACAAAAATACATTTTATATAGAATAACTATAGTTTTACATACAGAAAACAATGAGAAATAAATAAAAGGCTGGAAAAAGAACAATAAAAATCACTCTTGCGGGTTTATGCTCCATTTTAGAGCATGCCAGTGTGGTCCAGCCACTGATTTTGTTTTGTACACCGGTTGTCAGGATTCTCGGGCGCCATTTGATTTTGCACCCATTTTCAGGTGGTAAACGGGTGTTACTTGTGACTTTACGGTTACTTGCTTTAGGAGTTGTTTTGCTTATTAAATAGAAAAAACAAGAAACAAATCCAGAGAAACAACCAGAAACAAAGTCAGAATGAACGACGAACGCATAGGTAGATACTTTGTTTTCGCAAAATTAGCAGTGTGTCAGCATGGCGATGAAAACTGGGCAGATGAACAATAACTGGGACAAAATTTCCACAAAAAAAGTCAATGATAACTGAATTGATAACCAGGGCAAACGATAACCGAGGTTCCATTGTACTGACCAAAGCAACATGGCAGGAAATCAGACAAAATCAATTCAGTGAGACCTCTGTATCCTACATGTATGTTAATGTGGCAACCCTCCATACCGGCTGCACCACAGAAACTGCTTAGTAGATTGCCAACATACATATGGGTTATAGCAATACTATTCAGTAAATGCAACCATATTCATATACACAGAAATATTTTAAGAACGACATGCTCAAAGCACAAATTCCAAATCTTCACATAGCATGAATAATGTAAACTTTCAGCTTACTGATAGTATGACTACCCTCTTTCACCCGTGTCTTCTGTTATCAATGACATCATCTCCAAGAACTAAGCTTCTAACTACAGATCTACAGCTGTAGTGTACACTACACAATGTAGAGTGCTTGCAAATGTTCAGTGCAACTATGGTTCCCTGTTGCTTAATAATGGATCATATGTAACTTTTATTGCACCAACTATCTAAGTTGCTAACTATGCTTTTGGGAAGCGCACAACAGGTCTGTGGTGACCTGAATATTCAGCAGTCATTTGCTGCTGGAACACGGCTGATGGGACAAATCGGAAACAGCCCACTAGTTCCCTTCAAAGCCTCCACATGTGTCTGAGCAAGGCAGCCACTCTGTGTAGGCTTGGCTGTAATTTGGCAGCTCTCATCTAGAACAGAGCCCAGGGGAGTGTAGTGGATATTTTCTTGTAATCATGTTCAGTAATAGCAAAAGCAAAAGTCCATTTTATTCATAGTGGCTCCTATGCATGTATCTGATGACTGACTTTGAACAGTACTGGGTTTCGTGTCTTTTCGTGTAATTTGGCTATGGTGATTAGGTCTAAACTGAAGACACCTGAAGAAATAAAGCTTGAACTGGAAGAATCTCACGACTTTCACACATGAGTAGCATGAATTTAACATTTGTAGCTGTCTTCAAGGCTCTCCGGGATCCTTTCATGTTTTCATCCGAAGGATATTTGACACCCCATCTAATTTTCAAAGCATCTGTATGAAGGTATTAAAGTCAACCTGAAATCAAAACTGTATGCTTTATAGCTTCACCCTGTTGGCCATATTAAGGCTCATTGTACCATGTCATCTTAACAGCACAATGATGTTTGCCATCTCTGTAAGCTGATGTGTGTTCACCTTTTATGCAGAGCAGGGTAGTAAAACCAATTATATTGAGGGATGTTTTCTGCTCAACCATCCACCCTGATCTATCATCAAGCATGAGGACAGTGTCAGTTCACCTACACATAAATTAGCCAATCAAATCCCAATGTAAAACCCCAATGAGTCCTTGCACTTTAAGGAAGAAAATGTTTTAAAAGGGACCATATTAGCTGCCCTAATTTGTTGTAGTAAGTTTGATGTAGAATGTAAACATTGTTAAAGTTTCAAAATCGTTCACTCCTCAGTACATACAATCCATATGTAGGAAAACTAAGCTGTGGAAAAAGTTTGGAATGTGTTGTTTTATGACGAAAGCTAATTAATTTAGCATGTTAGCTTACAGCACTTTGGCTTTATCCAGTAATGCTGATTTTATAAGGAGAGTTGCAACACAGGATGCTTCTTGAAAGCAGCACAACACAGGTCAGCCAATCACAAGTCACATTAACAAAAACAGCCTTTTTTATTCTAAAAGATCGTTTTTTTGCTATGTATGACCACACAAGCATAATAACTACACATCAGGGTTAAATTAAAATATGAGAAAAAATGTTTTAACATTTGACATTGTCCTGGATCTAGAGTTGTTTCAGGCAAAACATATTCAGCCCTCATTACAGTATAATAACATGACATAGGTAAGATAAAACTCCATATGCACATATTCAAATGTAGGCCTTCATTAGTAACATCCCTAAAAAAACATATGCAAATTATATGGTGATTTGCTGTTGTTTGCTGGAAGTCCGCAAGCCAAAAGCCTTTATTCGGGATGAATATTTAATTAAAACATTCCACACAGTGCATGCTAATTTCTGGTGACATTTCTCTGTGGAACACTGTAATGCAAATACAATGTTAATGCAATGATATAATTAACCGTAACCTGCAATAACATCATTAAATGGCAAAAACTAGATGTTTTAGGCTACATTTAAAACAACGGGAAAAATTATCATGTGCATTAATACCTAAATAATAGCTATAAACCTAAAACAAAATATTCATGTTCATTTATATGTGCAATGAGTACTGATGGAGGCTATTACAAATAAGGTTTTTGTGGAAATGTTGCTTGGATGCACAGGAAAATGTACAGTATAATTGTGAAATAATCAACCATAAACAGAAAGTGTCTATCTATCTATCTATCTATCTATCTATCTATCTATCTATCTATCTATCTATCTATCTATCTATCTATCTATCTATCTATCTAATTTTATCTTCTTTATATCTGGTATTTGTGGATTATCTTGTTAAACCTATTATAACCAATTTAATTTAAAATATCAGTCTCCAGTTACATTAACTTGCGATTTTTACTGGTTTGCTAAACCCAGCCAAGCAATAATAATGATAATAAGTTAAAATAGGACTCATCTTCCTTTTCTAACTTAGGATGGTGAGTATAGATGGCAATATCTCAAGTGTCAAGCTTATCTAATTGCTGCTGTCATTGGGAGGAAGCTGCTTGATCAAGTAATGACACCACACACACACTCACAAAAACACAGAGGGAGAGAGGATGTTTCTTTATGATCTAAATGCCAAGCCACCTGCTCATCTGATGTTGTTTTTCCCCTGATGGACCTATAACACAAAGTGTTATCACAGAATAGTGGTCCCTTTGGGAGACTGCATTACTTCCCTCTCTGATGCAGAAGACATTATGTGATGCTTCAACATCTGTATTGTGATTAACATGATAAAATGTCACTTTACTGTAAATGTGTGAGCTACACTTATTTGGTTCTGTGAGATAATATATGAGATATGGAAGTGCTTTTTCTGGCCGATGGGGAAATATATTTTCATACTGCTTTCAGGATGTTCACCAACCTATTCATAGAAATGCATTGAGTGAATTTAGATTGCATTTTATCATTGCTTGTATATTTCCCAGATGTTCCTATGTTATACTCACCACAGCTTTTACTAAAATTATGCTACAACAGTATATAAGCTTCCCAGACAAAAAAATATCTTGTGTGTTAAAGGTGGTAGTAATTTCAAGCTCCTGCAGTTGGCGATGCATGAAGATGATCAGACTATAAATACCTGTGGGGTGTGTAATGGGATTCACAGGTTGAGAAGAGGTGGTCAATGTGTCATTCAGTGTGTGAGAAATGGGTCACAAAGCAGATGTTAATGATTAGCAAAAAGGAGTGATTGCATTTGGGCACCAAAGGCCAGAGTGTGAAGTAAGTAGCTGAATTTGCAGGTGTATTGATGCATATGGTCATATGGGTCTACTAGCAGTGGCAAAAAATTCCAGTCTACAGGACATTCTCCTCAGAATTGTGTCGGAAAGATGAAAGTGATGGACGAGGCTAGCAGTGGATTTCATTTCTAGGTAACCATTGCTTCCATTTCTAGGTAACCATTGCATTGCAAGTCAATGGAGGTCTTTCACAGCCAATTTCACAGCCTGAAAGAACACTGCAAAGGGAACTGCATACCATAAACATATGGATCAGAGTGGCATGCAAAAGACATCCGTCCATCCATTATCTTAACTGATTAATCCAGGGTTATGGTGAATCCCCCTACTTCTTCATTGGGCAGGGCATTTCACTATTTTTTTTCCAAAACCGGGATGTCAATTTATCACTGGCCACACACAAACACTCACACCAGGGCAATTTAGAGTAGACAGTTCATCTGACCTCCATGTTTTTGGACTATGGAAGGAAACAGAAACAGAAACAAGGAGAACATGGAAATTCAACCCAGGTAGGGACTCAAATTTAAAACCACAGTGTTGAGAGGCTAGCATGTTAACCACCAAGTCACTAATGTAATGTTAAACTGAGAAAAAACCTGCAGAAAACCCTTAAAAGCAGGATATGATATAAGTGAAATGCTTAGGATATATTGGCTTTTAAAGTGCACTGAATGGGTTTTGACAAGTGTGATTCAAACTGAGGAACTGCTGGTTGCTAGGTGTGTAATTTAATGCTGTGCCACTGGGAAGAGCAGGGTGAGGGCAGCAGGGAACACTCCTGGAGTAAAAAGGAAAAGGGTTTATACATCAGGGAAAACAGCATTATGCACACAAAGGCAGTATATTTATAAGAAATGATCAAGCACAAATGAGGAAGAGAGGAATACTTTCAAAATGGATTGTAGTTCTGAATTATATTCAAATGAACACTTTTTTCTTACTGTCATTTTCCTTCTCTTTAGTGAGATTATTTTCTTTCCACCTCCTTAATTTTTCATTAATTTTTTTTATTTTCTGGTAAGACATTGAGTGATGTTTGTCATTATATACAGCACTCAGCAGGTGAGACTAGTCAGCCCTGTTTAACCTGGGGAAGTCTGGAAAATTGAGTTTTCACAGCCACTGGTGAAGCTGAAGGACTGTGTCAACATTGGTGAAGGACCATGGACCATGGAGAGACCTCAGAATGCAGAAAGGCATGAAGAGTTGAAGATGTTGCTCTACTTCTGCTCAATAGGTGGAGAACACTGATTATTTTTGCTGTTGCACACAACTCCCGGTTGTGAGTGTTTATGATAGATGGTCACAACTGATTTGTTCAATAGCAGCAATTGTAGGAACAGTTTGTTAACCTACAAGCTAGCTAATGCTAATTTTGCTAAAGCTAATACTTGCCATGACATTGTTTTCTCTATAATTTTTTTGGTCTGCAAGCCTGGTGTTGCTAACTTAGCAATGTGTGTACATGAATTTTGGGGGCGGAGCTTCTGAAGGAGCACCGAAATTTGTTTTGCCCTTGAGATCAAATACCAACCATCATTCTCCAAAACTGTATACAGTGACTTTAAGTATGATGGAGGGTCTGTGATGTGGCGTGTCCTTCATGGCATGGCATCGTGGTGCATGGACGTTGTAAATCAAAAAAGAAACAACCCAAAAATGTGTCTTTCATTGACATAAATATTATGTCTACAACAGCAGAACAATTATTTACTAAACCCAAACTCAAGCTTTCATGACCATCTTAGTTCCTAAACTATTTCCTATTTTATTGTTTATTAGAATCACTTTATTTGTTAAGTATATTACATATACAAGTCATTTTGTATTACTGTATCAGGTTCTCAAAGATAATTAACAATTAACAAAGGAGAAAAAGATAAAATGAAATACATTGAATAAAGGTTAGAGAACAGGAAAAAGTATGAATATGTAAGTATATACAGAACCTGTCAAAAGTTTGGACACGCCTTCTGGTTATTTTATTTAAATTATTTAAAAAATGCTCTGCATTGTAGATTAATACTAAAGTCATACAAACTATGAGGAAATACATATGTAATTATTTAGTAAACAAACAAGTGTTTGCCAGCTTTCTCTGCATTTTCTCAGTCAGCTTTAAGAGGTAATCATCTGGAATGGCTTTGAGTTAACAGCTGTGCCTTGTCAAGAATTACCTGATTAAGGTTAACTCTTTCAGTTAATGTTCTGAAAAAACGGAGGCAGCAAACTTTATGAAAACCCAAATCTGTGCCATTCTCAAAACGTTTGTCCACAACTGTACAATCATCTCGAAATTCAACACGCTATTAATTACACGTTGCTCTTGCGTCATCTGCTGTTTGCTCGGAGGAAGGACAACTCGTGCAGCGAAACTGGAGAAATAATGAAGAATGTCCCTCCACGGCTGTAGTAAGGGTTGCCAGGGTCTCATGTTTCACACCTAATTGGGCTATTTTGCTGAACGCCAAGTTATTAAGATTGTGTAGGGTTTCTGTCAGACAACGACCTAGGGAATTTATTGGGATCTGGCAACCCAGTCCGGATTAGTACTTCAATATGGCTGCGCTCATGTTGGTGAGAACCTTAAAGATAGTTACAGCTGATTTTATACGCAGTCTTTATTTTAAAGAAAATAGTTTGTCATAGTTTAACGTGGAAATGTTATCAACCTCTGAAGAACTAGATACATGAGCCTTTTTACCTTTTCACGGTCAACTAGAACTACTAGCATATAGCTGTTATAACACAGCAGAAATGGATTACATTGCCTAATGGCTGTATAATTGTATCGTTAAAAACTTTATAACAATTAAATAATAAAAAATACGAAGTGTTTTGAAAGTATATAAATAAATAAAAATAATATAAATGATATAATAAAAAAAATGACATAATAGAAAAGGAGATGAATGACAAAGTAAGACTAAAAGTAGATTTAAGTGTAGTACACCAGTGTTTAAAAAAAGATTTTTCTAATGTCTGTGATTGGACTCTTTACATTTCTAACATGTTTTGGCAGCTTTTTGTCACATTTTAGGCTGGAAATGTTTTTTGCAGCCTGTCAAATCCGCTTTTATTAAATTTCCGCCCTACTGAGTTTAATTGCTTTTTGCGTTTCATTCTGTTATGTTGTTGAACATTTAGAAAGTTATTTGCTGCGATTTTAGTCCAACAAAAAGCAATAAAAATCAGTCTGTTACAGTGTTGAATACTTTTCATACTCATGCTCAAACTTTTTTGGTACCTGCTTTTAGTTCCTAATATGACCTCATTTACAACATGGTGGTGTGAATTGGTCTTTTATTTTTTTATGTCTTGTAAACCAAAATTGAAAAAAAAAAATAATTTGTTGTTAAGCTGAATCAGCAGTCTTGTGGAAATGCAAATAAAACAAAACAAAACTGTATTATTGTGCAAAACAAAGTCAAGCTGATTTATTTTCTGATGAGACATATTTTCCATAAACAACCAGTGTAACATATGTATAACATTACAGATCTTTGACACTAGGGGATGGGGTTTAAAAATTAATTCAGAAATAGGTTCCATGTTTTTATTTATTTATGTATCCCTAATAATTTCCGTTTGAAGAGAACTGGGTCTTTTTTCGGGAGTTTTTATAGATTAAGTATCTTTTTTCACCTACTTCTGGGAAACACCATATTCCACAAAGAAGAGTAAATGATGTAAGGGGGAATAGATGCTGTGAAATATGAAAAGTGATTTTGTATAGAGTGTTACACTTGCTAGTATAATTGATTATTTTTTGAGTCCAGAGTTTGCCTCATTAGATTAGCACTGTTGGAATGGAATCTTTGACCCACTGATTTTGCAGACTACATGCCTAAATCATTGCATGTTTGCTACTGAGTAGTCAAGTCATCTCAACTTGGTTTGTTTCTAAAAACGACAGACAAGACAGACAGACAGCAAAGGAAATTGCAGTGTTACAATAGCAAGACATTTCTGGAAGTTTCACATAATCATACATATATTATGTAGAGATAAGTAAGTTAGAACAGACTTTAAAAGAATAAAGGTATATGTATTAACTTGTTTACTTAAACTTTGCTGCAGTTATTACACTAAATGCTATGAGGTAATTTACTATACAATGAGTACAACAATTAGTGTCAGCAGTAATTACATTAGTGAAGTATAGTGTCACTCAGTATAATCTTCCATTACTAGATTAGCCTTGTAAATGAAAACTAAAGAAGCAATTGTTTGACAACAAATATGTCTTTGTTGATTAATTACATTAGAAAAATGGCAACAAACTTTTCAACATTTCCTCTTTTTTCCTTTCAAATTCTCTTACTAATGCCAGATGAGAAGGCCGTCATCAGTCCTGCTTTGCCTCACTGTCGCAAGAAGGGAATACACTTCAAGTCCTCCAAAGTCTCCCTCTCTCTTCAAACAGTTCATTTTTCTACTAAACCAAAAATTTTATGATGTAGAACATCTCATTAGTTGGAGTAGCTGGCGCAGGAATCAATTGGTGAGCCGAAGAAATGCGTAAGTGTTTTACTTCTTAGCTGTCAAATACAATTCTTTGTTGTTCTGCCCTGACAATCTTTCATTTTGCCTGTATTAAAAAAATTTTTTACATCTACTAACATATGTCTGGTTTCTCAAAAACACCATAAAATCAACTTTACAGTGACACTTTATTATTTTCATATTGGCTTTTGTGGTTCTAGGCCAAGGTCTTTTATTGGTTGTGTTGTTTCCAATTTAGATTATATGGTTACACACAAAAGACGTTTGGTATCAATGTGGCAGCAGCCTACTACACTCTGGGTCTAGGAGGAAGTTTCAGGTACAGTGACATGTCTTACAATTATAAAGTGATGTTTGTAACAATGCTGTTTGCTTCCACAGTTGGGCCAGTTTTGTCCCAAAATAGAAATCAAGCACTTCTGACACATAGGATGCATGTTACCCATATGTGTAAGCAAAAAGCAAAAGCTCAAAAGCAATGACAAAATTCAAAGCAATGACAAACCTTAAACATAACGGCTATAGTTGGGCCACAATATAGTAATTATTGCCATAACTGACCCATAAGAGCCTTAATTGGGCCTTATTTGGTACAGAGTTGCTTGCTATCTGGGACAGACACAACACTATTGCACAGATAAATCAATGTTATTACTGTATTTATTCAAACCTTATACAAATTATGACATTCTTTTGGGTTACCATAAGTAATTGGTCAATGAGCCTCTCATTTGTTTTTGGCCACCCGAGTGCTTCTATTTTAGTTCATGCATACAAGAGCTAACAAAAGTTCGGGAGACAGTTCTAGACTTGACATTGGCATCTAGAGTCTGATTACAACCAAAACATTAGGTCAGAATTGCTGCAGAAACACACTGGTGAGCAACTGTTCAGGGTGTAAGCACATAAAAGTTATATTGTTATATTAAGCTTCCTAAGTTATTTGCATAATGTTGCTGCTGATGCATTTACTGATACATATTGACTTTTTTGTCTGTGATGTTTTTTTACTCTGTTCTGTAGGTTTAGCGGCCAGTCGGAGTGGTTTCGACCTAACTCAAGGGGAAAGTTTAGCTATGACTTCCTAAAAACACCTGACTTGACTATTGAGGAGCTTGACCTAAGCAGGACTCTGATCAACCATGTTGGATTAGAAAACATAGGTAGTCCAATTCTCCCTTATCTGATTATCACACTACACACTGTAATAATAATAATAAATATAGCCGCAAGCGGCAATTAACGGGTTCCGAGCATAATGAGACAAATAGCTTAATTCGCTTGAATATGGTGTAATAGA
>BRDA01011804.1:756-16322 GCA_036984385.1 Crenuchus spilurus
GCGAACTAGGCTATGGTTGTCTGAATGATGATTGATAACGTGGATGATAATAAGGTCGGTAGTGTGTACACTATTTGTTAAGTTAAAGGTCGCCACTTAAGGGCAGACGGAAGTTTGTCCGAGTCCACTGTGGTAATGAATTTTTCTGTAGTTGGAAATTGAATTGTTTATCACATGTGTGATGGCTGGAATAATAGTAGGTGCAATAGTTAGTAGTAAGTCTGTTGGTATCGGATCAAGCGGGCATATAGTAGGACGGCTACATGTTAGGAGGGCTAGTGCCTCCTCCTCAGAGAGAGGAGTAAATGAAGAGAATACAATTCTCTTGGTCGAAATAGATTGAGTAGCAGAGGCAGTAGGTGGGTCAGTGAACTGGCTACTGATGGCCGTCACTTTCCTGGTGAAAAACCAGGCAAAGATTTCAGCTGTGAGGCAGGTTGGCAGAGGAGCAGCTGGAGGGTTCAGCAGCGATCTGAATGCTGTGAATAATTTCCAACAGTCTGTCAGAGAACTGATCTTATTGTGATAGAAGTCCGTTTTGGCAGTTGTGAGGCAGTCTGAGAATGAAGCCAAGAGTAACTGGTAGTTTGATAGGTCTGACATGATACGTTTTTTTTTCCATTTCCTTTCGGCAGCCCAGAGTTTTAAGTGTAGCTCTCTGAGGGATTAATTTTTAAGCCATGGCTGTGGCTTGTTCCTGCGAATAGTTTGTGATGTCATTGGACAGAATCTGTCCAGACAAGAGCTCAGCGTGGAGCAGAGCATGTTTGTGGCAGTGTTTACGCTGAGAGCGGAGAATGAGCCCAATGTAGGCATAGTAGTGGCGACCAGCTGACGCTTTGGCGGTTTAGAGTGTTTAAATAGGTGGATTGTCCACAGCTGGTGTGAGTTTGGAGTGGGCGTGCAAGGAACTCAGCTTCACCAGACCGCCTCTTTTAAAGCTGTGACAAAACTGCCCCAAAGTTTCGCTATCACAGATACAGCTTAGAGTGGGCGTGGCATGCGCCGCTCAGGCCGAAACTCAGCAAACGGTACCGAAACCACACTAAACAGTGCGTTTAGTTTGCAATTATAGCCCAAAACAAGAGCAGTCTGGTGGTGGTGTGTTCCTGATCAGCAATTTAGGAACTCAGCTTCACCAGACCGCCTCTTTTAAAGATGTGACGAAACTGCCCCAAAGTTTCGCTATCACAGATACAGCTTAGAGTGGGCGTGGCACGTGCCGCTCAGGCCGAAACTCAGCAAACGGTACCGAAACCACACTAAACAGTGCGTTTAGTTTGCAATTATAGCCCAAAACAAGAGCAGTCTGGTGGTGCTGTGTTCCTGATGTGAACGGTGACCTTGTCCTCAGCAATTTAGGAACTCAGCTTCACCAGACCGCCTCTTTTAAAGCTGTGACGAAACTGCTCCAAAGTTTTGCTATCACAGATACAGCTTAGAGTGGGCGTGGCACACGCCGCTCAGGCTCATATCAGCCTATTCAGCCTATAGCCATTTAGCCCATGCATTTGTGCTGAGGTTATAAGGAGTGTTTCACTCTGTATTGCTTTCTGAGTGAATCACACTACAAGGCATCCAATCAGAACAGATGTCCTTTACATATACTCATCAGCCAAAACATTAATACCACAAAAAAAGTGAATAGTAATGGTTATCTTGTAACAATGGTGCATGTGAAGGTCTGAGATATATTAGATTGAGCATCTTTGAAACAGCAAGACAAGTGACACGTTCCTGTTCATTAGTGGTTAGTATCTACTGAAAGCAACCTCCAAATGGTACATATCTCAATCAAATCATCTTTAGGATGCACTGGAACAGCAAGTCCAATCAAAAGGGTCATCCAAACTTTCAGGATCTGCTACTACCATCTTGATGTAAGATACAGCCAGGAAAATTCAGGTTTTGGAGGATCAATGACATGGTGGGTTGGGCTGTTTTGATGGCTTGAGGAGGTTAATGACTAGTGTATATCAATCTTAAACGCACAGTGACATGAACTATTCAAGTATAGCCAAACATTTGGTAGTAGTTTTGAACTGTGGGCAGTTGCTGGGAAATCAAATAGGCATCTTTATAAAGCTTGTCAGTAGATTGAAGCATGAAGTGCTCTAAAGTCTCCTGGTAGATGGCTGTGTTGATGTTGGACTTGATAAAACACAGTAAACCAACACCAGCAGATGACATGGCACCTCAAACCATCTCAGAAACTTCACACTGGACTTCAGACATCTTAGATTCTGTGTCTTTACTGATTCTAGGAGCTTGCCTTCAAAACGATATGCCTAATTTTACTTTATGAGTAATAGATAAAAATATGGAAGTAATCTTCTTGGATTCAATTATGAACAAAAATGAGCTTTTTCACACCATTCTTACAACAGTCTTAAAGGCACAGTGACAGAAAAATCAAAGGCATACAGACATGTTTGGAAAAATGAATGACTTTTGCTATATAGAGCCATATTTGGTACATAAGTAGATAATAGGGAACCAAACAAACCACTATAAGACACAGTCCCTTTAACATCTAACAAAATTAAGAAAGTAAATCCAAATTGAGCATTTAAGACTCACAAAGTGTCAAGAATGACAACGTTTGCTGAGCTCATGAAGATATTAAAATACTCATATCCTAAATGTTTCATGTATGGCTCTCAAGGGGTTGTGTTTCAGATGAACTTTTACTTCATTTTATTACCCGCTCTAATAAGTCTCTACAGAGAACAGAAGCGAGCAGAAATGATTAAAGCCACTCATCATCCTTTCTTATTCCTCGGATGCTTAATAGCCAATGAAATGGTTGGAAGAATATTTGATTCAGTGCATGTATGTGGGTACATCTCTTAATTTGCCATCTGATCTCTAGCCCAGCTCTACAGTTACAGGCTGAAAAACTGTTAATCTAGCTGAAAATTCCACCTTAAGAGGCCCATAAACTACACATTTTGTATGTTATGATACGTATGATACATTGTGTCCAACAGTTTGTGGACACAAATTTTAATGAGTGCATTCAGCTAGTTTAAGTTGACCCAGATGTACAAATACACCCACAGCTTGTCTAGTGCCTGTAGAGAAGTACTGCCAATAGCATAGGACCAAACCCAAACCTATTGGCGCCACGCTTAATGCCATGCATAGGCAATAAAGCCACTCAGCATTGAGATGTGGAGCAGTGTGACTGTATTTTCTGCTCCATCTAATACTTTTGGGATGAGTTGGTGATGATGGTGGGTGATGATCATCCAGCATCCTGACCTTCAATCAAATCACCACAGCAATGTTCCAATATCTAATAGAAAGCCTTTCCTAGACATTAGAGACAGTTATTCTAAAAACACAAGCTAAATTCTTTTAAATAACCTTTTCTATTGAGTCTTTGAACAGAAATAATCAGTTTTGGCCGTGAAAACGTATCTGTCAACCCTTACTGATACTAAATGCTTGTAATCAATTCTGTAGTTTACTCTTTGAAGCAAGTGTGACTTTGTATGCATACTGTGTATCACAGAGACTGTCCCATGTTGTCTGTTTATTACAGTTGTTCCTTGGGAGTGATTGGCTCTAATTAAATAAAGCTTGTTTTTGCAGAGAGGACAATATCTGAGCATCTCTGCTCGCTTTCCCTCATCAGTCAGCAAACCAACAGGCATTGTGTAGCATATACACTCACTGGCCACTTTATTTCAATGCTTTTGGGATGATTAGATGATGATTTGGTGGGGGTGATCATCCAACACTCACTTATTGAATGCAATCAAATCATCACAGCAATGCTTAAAAAAAACCTTCCCTGAACAGTAGAGAGTTACTCCAACAAAAGCAGCATAAACTCTTTTTAAGAAGAAACAATGAACAGGCATCCAAATACTTTTGTCATAGTTCATGTTGGCATGACCATTTATCACAGGCCGTTGTTGTCACTGTACCTTTAAGACTATCATGTGGAACGGATCTGTGTTCTGATTGGCTGTCTTGTATTTCACATCATTCATAAAACAGCCCAGTGTGAAATGGGCGGAGCTAAACAATTATAGGACATTTTTTTAGACATTTTTTTTTTTTTATCTCCTTCCCAATGTAGTAGTAGACAATTAGCCCATCCCTTCCGTTAGGACTCTCCCCATCACTTTGAACTGTCCTTGACTCTAGGAGGGTGAAGACAAACACAAGCCTCCTCCATTGCATGTGATACAGCCACCACCTCTTTTTTAACTACCGCTGATACACCATCACTGGGAAGCCTAATGCGCTCGGAGAAAAGTGCAGGATTCCCAGCTCCGAATGGACCAATCAGTAGACACCTGAGCCTGCGGACATTGCAATGTGTGAGTGATATAGAGAGTGAGAGCTCCATCTACCCACCCAGAGAGAGCACTGCCAATTTTGTTCTCTTGGGCCCTGGCTATTGATGGGAAACAGCATGACTTGGATTCAAACTCGTGATCCTATGGATCGTCTTAGCCTGCTGAGCCACTCGGGTCCCCAGTTTATAGTAATATGGGTCCTTTAAGAAAACCCGCAGTGGATAAATAATTCAAACGTGTCCCAAACAGGATTTCTCGGTGGCAAAACAAACATGACACAATTAAAGACCCTCATTGACATTGCAGCATCCATTTCAATCTCTCTCACATCTCTGGCTTACGGGGGTCACCTGGGGTCACCCAGGATGAGTCTGCTAAATTGCTTCTTCGGAATGATAAATGCAAGGGTTATTCAGGGCCGTCCACAGGAGAAGGGAGTGTTTAATGTTTGCCAATGAATAATTCAAGATGATTCAACAAAGGTTCCTTAAACCCGCCCAAAAATCCATCAGAATTGGCTGGTGAATTATTGAAGCTAAACTTTGGCAGCAGTGTTGGTAAGGTTAAGAGAGGCTCTGTGTAAGCTGAGGCCATTAATATGACCTTTCTGTTAGTTTGACCCTGGGTGAAATGGACCCTTGGGTTATTTTGGTCATTTAGAATACTTCGGATTTTGAATTTTTTGGCATCAAACCTTTTTTTTTATGCTGTTTTCGGCACAGCATGACGCTCACTGGCCACATTATTAGGTACGCATACCTTGCATTTACACTTGTTGATCACCCTGTTCTAAGGTTGGTGGATCGTTTTCAGTGACATTGAAATGTAAGTATTGAGTGAATAAGACTCAAATACCAATATTTTGGGCATCACTACTGGAGGGAACTACCCTGCCAACAGTGTCCTCTGAGCACCAATGAAGAACAAGAGGACCAACACAAACAGTGCAGCAACTGTCTCTCAAGCTGGACCACCAGTGTAGGTTTATTTAGCAGAGTGGATGATGACCTATCATTGTCTTTAAAATCTCTAGCAGCCCTGTTGTGTCTGATCCACTCAACAGGAGGACCTGACCATTGAAGAACAGGGTGAACTAAGTATACAGAGAAACAAATGGACTACAGTCTGTAACTGTAGAACTATAAAGTGCACCTACATGATTAGTGTAGATAAAATTTACAATGGTTTTAGATACAAGGAGGTGGTGTTAATGTTATGGCTGGCCTCTGGCATCCCTATGCAGACCAAGATTACAAATCTACTGACCACTCTATTATGTGTAAAGGAAAGTGGATTACAGCATTAGCATATTAGCAGCAGCGAAACCAAGGCTTTCAGTCAATACGGAGCTGCTATCCAAACGTCCTCCGCATGAACCGGCTGGCCTTCGCAGGCCTCCGGTGGGAAACATCTAAAGCAACTCATCAGCGGCGAGTCAATGGCCCACTCTCTCTCGAGCCATCCACTCTGCCTGTGTCTCGCTGCAAATTCGGGTCAATGGCTATAATTAGCCTCTGCTTGGCAGGTGACTTCAAATCCAAACCCCCAGACGCACTCAAATATGCCATGTAGGTGTCATTTTTAAAGGCTGGAAGAGAAATGCCACCCTTCTTAGTAATGCTAGCTTTAGTTAAGTGTCACGATCAGGATGATGGAGGACATGGCTGTTTCGACTGTGTTCGCAAAGGCTTTGTGTCTAAGCTATGTATGCATATGACTGATGGCTCGTGGGGACAAGTTAACCCATTTTTTGGGACTCTACTGAGCTAGTCTAATCTTGATTTCTCATTGCTTTGACAGACAGGCTAAGTTGATGTTGGTGACAGATAACAAAACACCTGTAAAATATGTCAGACGTGCATTGAGCTCTATTTCAAACTGCATCGATTTCACCGAAACTCTGAGGTTCTTTAATACCACCTCTGCATCTACCCCAAAGTACCCCGGAGTATCAATGTTAACCGTTTTAGGCAAAAAGACAACCAGTATTACCATAAATCTACACAGTACAACCAAACCCACCCACACAACCAAAAGTCCAATTGGTAAATTTAAAAGTCCACCCATAATACAGTCAAAACCCCACCCAGTACAGTTGAACCTCACCCACACAACCAAAACATCACATTACAACCAAAACCCCACCCAATACAACCAAACACCAAATCTCCACCCAATACAACCACAACTCCACCCAATAAGAGCAAAACTCCACCCAATAAGACCAAAACTCCACCCAATATGACCAAAACTACACCCAATAAGACCAAAACTCTACCCAATACAACCAAAACTCCACACAGTATAAACAAAACTCCACCCAATACAACTAAACTCCACCCAATACAACCAAAACTCCATACAGTATAACCAAATCTCCACCCAAACCAACCAAAACCCCACCCAATACAAATAAAACTCCACCCAATACAACCAAAACCCCACCCAATAAGACAAAAACTTCATCAGAATAGCAAAACTCCACTCAATGTAATTGAATTCCTGATTACACAACTACACAACAGAAATGCCACAAACTACAACCAAAGGTATATTTAGTACATCTAAAACTCCACCTAATACAACAAAAACTGTACCCAGTACAATCAAAACCCTACCCAATAGTTAAAACTCCACTCATACATGACCCCACCTACACAACCTAAATACCATCCAGTACAACCAAAAGACCACTTAGTACATCCAAAACTCAACTCAATAGTCAAGACCCCTCTCAAGTCAAAACTCCACCCAATACAACCAAAACTTCACCCAGTACAATCAAAAACACACCCAATATTCAAAACACGACCCACACAACCAAAACACCACCCAGTGCAACCAAAAGTCCACTTTTTACATATAAAACTCCACCTAATACAATCAAAACCCCACACAATATTTAAAACCCCACCCATATAACCATGACCCCACCCACACAGCCAAAACACCATCCAATACAAACAAAATTTCATCCAGCACAACCTTAATTATGAGCTTAAGTCCACTGAACATTCTTATATATAAAGTCAGCTAATTTAACCCTTGGATGTCTTGGAATAGTTGGGTCACTTCTAAATGTACAATTAAATTGATATTTTCTCAATAGCATTCACTTAATAAGCAAGCTTCTGCAATTTGATACAGTACATATTCATTGATATATTGGGTTGTTCATTGATGTGGTGACTAATCTTTAAATTAAAATCTCAGCGCTTCATGAATGTAGAAATGTATTATGTGGAGACATTATTGTTCATCTAAACAATAATAATCAGTAATGCACAGCAAATGAATAATTTCAACATGGAACTATCAAAGCAACCCAAAACCAAAGCCAAAAGCTCCTTATAAGAGCCAGCATATGCCACCAGTGAAAGACATCTCCCCCTGCAGTTCTCACCTCTGTTGTCCAGACTGTGTTTATGGTTGACCTCTCCTCCTCCTTTGCCCAGGCTGTCCACACTGCGTGTGCCCTGGCTGCTGAAGTCCTCCTCCAGCTGGGCCTTTCCATCCAGCATCTGCCCCGGCTGGTCATCCTCCTCGCAGTCACAGTCGTCCAAGATGGGGGTCTCGCGGATGGGCATGCCGATGACTGAGGAGTGCTGATGAGCCCGTGGGCCCCTGTACCCATCCCGAGCCTGTGGGGGTCCCAGCAGGACTGAGGGGATGTAGTGGATCTCGTGGGTGGCCTCGGTGCTGGCGCTCTTCTGCGGGGCCCGGCGGCGTCGACACCAGCGCTGACGAGTGTACAAGACCAGAGTGAAGAGGAGGATGACGAGGAGGAGAGCAATCAGACCACCCTGAGAGAGAAACAGAGAGAAAACAAGGAAGGTTAACATTTAACCATTTAATGTTCAGGTATACAAAAGTGAATGTGAAAGTGCACAATCATTGAGAGATGTTGGCCAGGATGTGTGTGTGTGCTTATGGTGGTTTGCAAAGGGTTCATCTTTAGCCATCTGTTCAGTAAATGGAGCCATCTGGTAGTAAATAAGCATTTAATGGACTTGGTTAACTTGACTTTGTTTTGGCAATATTGCCTTGAGACTTGGGTTCTATCATTCACATCTGGCCCAATTCTTGGCCATCATTCAACATGGCTTTTGGGCAACTAGTATGTACCATTTTTGGGTCAAATCTGCATTGCTATCATGGTTTAAGGTAAATTTACATCCCTTTTTCCTAAACCTGCACCTCCAAAACACAATGAAGAATGGACTGAAAAGTTAAACAGATGTCAATTTGTTTCAATGGCAATAATAAACTAAAAAGAGATATCATAGCACATGAGCGATATGGCTCAAATCTGGTCCACCTATACCATTTTTCTTGGCCCAGCTTCCTCTGTGGAAAGATGCACAGCATTCATTTAACCCAAATTAACCCATAACTCCAAAATGGTATAGTTGGTCGGCTACAGTTAGGCCTGTTTTGCCCGAACATACAAACATTTTACATGGCAGGACTGCCGGTTTTGGTCTACAGGATACAAATCACTGCTATAACTGACCCATCAGAGCCTTAATTTGGCCATATTTGGGGCCAGAATCGGTTACTATCTGTGGTGCATTCATCACAAGAGATCCATAAAGTTTTGTCCTAAGCCCCAAAATGACATGTAATAAGAAATGGTGAATGAGTCATTAAAGATCTGCATCATTTCCAGGTGAACGTAATATCTATGAACAATTTCCCTCTTGGCAAAAAACCGAGAGCCTTATTCTAGCCAATCACATCTGGCACATTACATTACTGAGAGATCCCAGCTTGAATATGAGCTGTCAGGTATTCAACTGCTCTGATTATTTCTGAAGTGAGAATGAATTGTTTCTGGATGTCACTACAGCTGAGAACTGCAAAAAACATACACAGAATATCTTGGCAAATCTAACATGCAGTATTTGTAATATTATTAGATTTAGATTGTGATATTATTAAACTATTCAAGATTTTCTATGTAAAGTTGATTGATATATTCCCTCTGGAGTCTGAGGGTATTTCAGACACTGATATAGTCTTGACTTTTTTACAATTTACACCCATCTACAATTATTTTTTTCCCCAAAAGTGTTACACAGGCTTTTGTTCAGCACAAACTCAGCAACAACAGCATCAAAACAGTAAGAGTGTCATAAATCTATATTTTGATTAAATCTGCTCTAAACTTAGACTTTCTAAAAACCTATTTTCAGATGTGCTGATATTTTGTGAAAATACACTCTAAACATTTCTAGCCAATACTTCTGAGCACGGAACTGAATAAACAGAAGTGCTGGCTACACACTGGTCATTACAGGTTTTAGAAATTGCATGTGGTTTTATTTCTAAAGCTTAAGAATGTGACTTGACTTTGTTTGACTCATTCAGTGGTTTCTAGTTTGAATATTTATGAGATATGTGTGAAGTGTGAGGTCTGTTGTTCATGTTCACTTCAGGTGAGATGTCTTTGTTCACATTCACAATGATTTGTGATACTGTATCAATTCAGAAAACAGTATAGATGTTTCATTAATAGTTTACATGTAAACCACTGGCAGACAGTGGTTAAATTTGCATTGTGTTGAAACCCCCATTCACTATATGGCCATTAGGCTCTTCAGTAACACTTTATAATAACTTTCATTAACTAATGATTAATAACTGTAAACAAATCATTAGTTCATGGGAATTTCATTAACAAATGATTTACTAATGATTTGTTAACATTTGCAAAAATGAATAGAACCATTAGTAACTAAATGAACTGTCATTTATAAACATTTGTTCATGTTCAAATTCTGATGAACTAAAGATTTGCTCACACTTATTAATCATTAGTTTATGGCTTATTAATGAAAGTTATAATAAAATGTTGAAACCAGTACTTTTGTACTTTTACTTGAGTAAAAAGCTTAAGTTGATACTTCAACTCCTATAAAAGTCTTTTTAAACCCTAGTATCTGTACTTCTACCTGACCCCACCCACACAACCTAATATTCCTCTTCTTAACTTCTTGATTCTGTTCAGAGCTGTGGTGAGTCCCTCTACCTTTTCATTGGGTGCTGAGGAGGTAATGCACTAATATAACTGCATTCAGGACATGGCTCAGGACAGGACTACAGGAAGGGTTCAAGACATGGTGCCAATCAATTAGTGGACACCTCTATGTTTTAGGACCATCAGTTTTAATATTTATGGAGACTTTGGAAAAAGAAATGAGAAAAAGGAAACTTGAATGAGCATCAACACAAACTGCAGCATTAATGGAAACAATTAGCATCAATAAACAGAAAGATTTGATTAGAACAAACTGCACATTTGACATTTCTTGAGGGACTATTTTTTCTTGGCAGAAGCCATGAAACAACAACAAAATAATTAAAATGAAACAATGTGTGAAGTTTATTGTTTTGGTGAATAGCAGTATAATAAGCCGTATAACGTTTAGTCCACCAGTCAGAATTAGACAATAAACCCCTTCAGGACAAAATGAGACCCTTCTGCTGTATGTCATGGTCCTGTGTCTACATTTAAGATATCATTGGTTATGATGTAGACAGTTGACAGTGACATCAACGCTGGAGAAAAAACAGTGATCACATTTCAGCAGGCTCCAACTAAGTTGAACACAGTTGCTTCTTATGCCCATGTCCTTGGCCTGAGGGCTCAGTAAGTCCCTGATGCAGTGCAGGATTCATTGCTCCATGGTTTGTCCCATTTCATGGCATGTCAGAGACATCAAAGAGTGCCGCTCACACAAGCTGCTCATGCATAATACTCTTAAATCAGGAATCAATTGTCAGTGAGGGAAGAGAAGCGCTGAGCGTAGAGACACTGCGGGCTACATAACCTTCTTCATTCTTCATCAGTCTTACATTCAGCCATAAAAAAACTGAAATGCTCATGTAATTACATGAAGGTGGCAAGAGAGCCCAGGAATGTTCACTACTGTAAATGTTTCAGGCTACCCAAACATTTCTACAGATGTTTTTGAAGGCAAAACACAGCAAAGAGTCACAACATTAACAAACTGGTGTATGACTACAGAGCATTATATTCCTCAGAGTACCAACCACTGTATATCTTTTAAACAATAGCCAATGGCCAAGTTTTAGAGATTGCAATGGCAAGACAACTGGGCTGGAGTATCTCTGGGCTCGTAAGGTGCTCCTGATTAGATGTCAGAACATCTACCAGCAGTTCAAGATGTGTTTTTAGACCTGG
The DNA here is from genome assembly GCA_036984385.1 of Crenuchus spilurus. Classification (NCBI taxonomy): domain Eukaryota; kingdom Metazoa; phylum Chordata; class Actinopteri; order Characiformes; family Crenuchidae; genus Crenuchus; species Crenuchus spilurus. Next base: position 12,277 of record BRDA01011804.1, read on the forward strand.
TTGCCCAGTTTGACCATCTGCCTGCTGACAATCTGGAAATCTAGTTAAGACCAGATGATTAAAGTTGGTCTACCAACTTTGACCAATTGACAAAGCCAGTTTTCCAACTTGAAGTCTTGCCCACCAGCTTCACCATCCTGGTTATAACTATCATGTCTAGGCTTGTAGGGTGCTCACAGTCTACTGATAGTGGTCCACAAAGGAGTAAAGCACTGACAAGCCATAAGGTCTTGGCCAAGTTTAGCAGTTCAACCAAGTGTGTCAGGCTAATAGAGGCCATCCTATCTGGTCTAATTTGACAGAAGGACTATTGTTGCATAGATCACAAAAACATGATTGCTGGTTATGTGTAAGAACTTGAACTGCTTAGAACTCTGAGTTTAGAAATTGTCAGATATGTTTTATATTTGGATACACTAGTACTGGAAAATCTAGGTTGACCTGGTTGACTAGTAGGACTATCTACCAGTTGACAAGCTGGTCATCTATTGTGAGAAGTTGATTAAAACTGGTCTACCAGTTCTGACCAGCTACTCAAGCTAGTCACGAGCTACAGAATCTTGGAATTCAAGCTTGACTACTTTAGATTAGAGAAGTGTGCTTAGGACAAAAAGTTGCTGGTTTGATTATCTTAAGCAAGGTGCCTAACTCCCAACTGCTCCCCAGGCACTGTAGATGATTGGGCTGCCCAATATGTGTGGATGATCATTACTGTTTTCATGTGTGTGTTCACTGTACCAGTGGATAAAGGTGGAGGTCAAATTCCTATGTGTGTAGCACTGTACATTCCTGTGTAGCACTGCACTGAAAGAGTTGGTTCTTCTTTATACCCAAATACTGGAGTGTCAGTTCAGATCAGCTCAAATACAAGCAAACAAGGATGATTACTAGTCTATATAAAATGAACGACAATATGAATAGACATTAGCGTACAGCATGAGGACAGATGATGGTCATTTTTGACCATTTTTGGCCATTTTGAAGTCTTTGCTAGAAGAAAGTTTTGTGTAAATAATGTGTGGAAGTAGACCACATAGTTGAGTACATAGTAGACTAAGACTAATCTGCTTTCTTTACTCATTGACTTATTTGATCACTTGTTTGTTTATTCCTCAGCTATAGATCACTATCACTAACCATAATTCAATCTCTCTCTCTCTCTCTCTCTCTCTCTCTCTCTCTCTCTCTCACTCACTCAACATACAAAAAGCTAGGGTGAAATTATTAATCACTGAATTTTAAAATTCCATCTTCATGAACAAAAACAAACCCATCTTATATTACAATTCATGCACTGCCGGCTGTCCATAAATCATGCAGTGCTGGACTGGCATTCGTGGACAGGCGTGTTTCACCCTGACCAAATGTGTTCATTAATCTCCTATGGCAAGCTCTACTGCCAAAAATCAACTCCTCTCAAAGTTAAACGTAGAAAAATGAGAGCAGGAAGAGTAGTTCTTTACACTTGAAACTCCTAAATCACTACCGAGGGTCAAGGAGGTCAAGCTGGATGATTTAGTGAGCTTTAGAACAATGTAGTGAGCACTGAACTGTAACAAAAGAATCAGTGCTTCATAATGCTTTATAATTGTTGACATGAGCCTTTGTATCTATGCATAAATACCTTCATAATCACATATACAGTCATACAAGTAAAGGTATGGTAGATGGTCACATATTTTATATACATTACACATAAAGTGACATATTTCAGCCCTTTTTTTATTAATGCTGATCAGTCTGGCTTACAGCTCATGAGTTGGTAGTTAATCAAGCACAGTAATATGATGGTCATTAGTAGTTTTGGCACTGTGGGTAACTGCTGGAAAAGGAAATGGGCATCTCCATAAAGATTGACAGCAGATGGAAGCATGAAGTGCTCTAAAATCGTATCTGTGTTGTGTTTGAATTAGATGTCTCTCCACTCTTCCTCCAGACTCTAGGAGCTTGATTTACAAATGAAATGAAAAATTGACTTTCATCTAAAAAGATTACATTGGCGCACAGATCCACAGTCCAGTTCTTGTTCTCCTTAGTCCAGGTAAGACACTTCTGATGTCTCTGGTTCAGGAGTGTTGATATTAGGAATGCAGCAGTTGTAGCTCTGAGAGATACACAGTACTTTTTAATAATAATTTACTCAAACTTACAATCAAATATTCTAATAATTTTAGATTTGTGATTGTGAGCCAAACAGATCAACATTAAAACAAGGTTTGGGATGTCATTTTACATGTGTAATGTAAAATATATGATTCTAAAGCTTTACAACATGTCCTGTTCATTCACTTAAGGCTTTATATAGACCCACAGACACAACAAAAGGTTGCAAAGGAACAATGCATATTATTTATCACTGTGAGTCTATATAAAGCCTTATGTGAGTCAACATGATGTGAAGCTTTATGACGCTGGTCTCACCAATAGTTTATGCCATGATCGTATAACCACAGCAAACACCAGGCAACACATCAGGTACCACGTTACAAAGCCTGGGGGTTGCTTGGACTGCAAAATCACACTACATTTTATTCAGGAAATGAACAAATTAGGTAAATATTATTACTGATATCACAAAACATCCCCTACAAAAATATTCACTGGTAATACCCTGGCTGTATGATGGCATGTAATTGTATAACCTGGTGCAATTATAGCATTAAACAGTACCATCTAAAAAATACCATGGCACTATTAATTATTTTCTACATATATCATGTTACTGCCTTGGTTGCATGATTGTATCTTATAATGAGAAAAACCATCATGGCAAGACAATGGACACTACCATGATGGCAGTACCATTTTACTAGAATTATATTACAGCAGTACAAATAGTTTTACTATAGTCAAACTACTTTCATTACTATGGTAAACAAGTTTCATTACCATAGAAAATGTATTACTATATAAAAATTAGTTGTATTACTGTAGTAAAACTGGATGCATTACCATGATAAACTAGTTATATTACCATGGTAAACAATTTGTGGTAACACTTTCTATGACGCCTACATTTATAAGTAATTATAAATGTGTTTATAACTTTATAACTTGGTAGTAATGCTTTATAAGCATACTTATATACTCTAATAATGCACCATGAGGCTCTAATTATACATTATAACTCCGGGTTTGATGACTTATAAACATGTTATAACATTAATGTTATAATTTATTATAATGCATTATAAGCAAATAATGATCTGCACTGTTATAAAGGCCTTATTACAATTATAAAGCATTGTGAACATTCAAAATGCCATCACAGAGTGCATCAAGTAAAGTGAAAGACATTTGAAGTTTTTTTCCTAATTATAAACATTTTCAATCATTGTAATGCTTTATAAACCGACAATGACCTGAGCAGTTATAAAGGACTTACAAAACCTGTATTTATAAGCCATTAACTGTAACTTTGTCGCATTGTAATATAGCTTCGTAAGCACACTTATAAAGTCAAATAATGCATCATAAAACTCCTATAATAAACTATAGATACTGTGTAATAATCACATAGTAACACAACTTTCACTATACATTTAATGCATTTTTTCCTTATAATGCATTATAATGCATTTTAGGTTGAATGCCACCTGTGAATAATTATAAAGCACCTAAAATACACATTAGTAATAATAAACACATATAAATGTTATAAATGTCATAAATGAGTGCTTCAAGTAAAGCAATGTTTAACATTATTGTTATAACTTAATTATAAGGTACTCTAAACATTACTGTTGTAAAACAAGGTGAAAACAAACTGATTATAAAAGACACATTATTCAAGGTTCTTGTAGGTTTTGGTGAGTTCAATTTAAGACTTTATTAAGACTTTTTAAGTCCATTCTCAGTCACATAATTTCAATTTACAAAAACATCTTTCATGAATAACTTCTTAATTTTCTTTATTCATGATCAATTTTGGGTAAAATACTAGCATGTTTCATCATTTGGTAATGTAACCCCCCCTTTCCTCACAAAACTTGGTATCACCCAACCCTGTTATTTCGGCTGTTTTGCTACAAGGAATAATGTTAGCT
>BRDA01011804.1:17171-41129 GCA_036984385.1 Crenuchus spilurus
TATACATATATATAAATTAGACCCTTTAAGGTTTCCGGGATATGTTTTGATTTTTTTCTAGGATAAAATCTAACATTAATTATATGTGTTTTTTTTTGTTTTGTTTTGTTAAAATACCGATTTCCGCATGCTTTTGACTCCCCACACAACAGAACACAGCCTAAATATAGAACATGTTTAATATTTATGATTCACAATTGGGTGCAGCCCTGACTGCACTGGGAGAAGTAAAGACTGGACTATAGATGCCTTACACTACAGCATGATCAGGGAATATAATCATCCTGAAATCAGAAAACCAAAAGATGGAGATGATTAGTGAGACATTTAGCCAGGACAACAGGGTCCTACTCTTTAAGAAGAAATATTCAGGGATCTTCAGAGAATTATGGGGCATTAGAATTCACAGAAAATACAGAAATCATACCATCTGTTGTCCACCAACACCACTTCCAGCAGATACACAAGCATTTCCTTGATATCAAGTAAAAACCAGACCAGGTTATCTTCTTAAATTATTTGCACGTTATGTTGTCCTATGGCTGTTGGTAAATGTACTTAAATTTAACCAGTTGAAACATGTAGAAACCCTGTTTTGGGCACCCCTAGATGGTTCAATAAAAAAGACAAATCTATTTGAGAAGTGCTTGTGTATATACTCAGAAGAGATCAATACAAGAATAAAGTAATGAACAATAAGATAAACAAATACAAGATTGTGTTAGTTATTAAGAAGTATGTATGTTTATTTGTATTTATTTAATGATAAATGGCATTTCTACAAGTTAAAGCAAACACATTGACAGGATGTTCTTCAATGTTTAGGTACCTTAGACTCTTACACTGTACTGTATATTCCAGGCTTTTTATTGCATGTGGTACAATATGAGTCATATACTTTGTCCCAGCAGAATTTATTCAATTTAAGAATATTATGCAGCAGTGGCTCTAACAACAGTTGCAGCACATATAAATAAATAAATAAATAAATAAATAAATAAATAAATATGCAGACCTTTGTCAACATTTATTTAAGCAGCCTGCACTAACGTTTATCACAGTACCAGCTCCAGAACCACAGTCAGATGCAAAAAAAATGTACTGCTGAAGCCTGTTTCAACATGATGCACCTTGTACAGTATAACTTATACGATCTGCTCCAACAGAATTCATTCAATCATCCATGAGAATAAAGGAACCAAAAGGTTATATTCGAGACTCTGATAGAATCCACAAATGCTGCTGCTCATACTCAATCTTCTAGGGTAGAAGGGTGAAGTAGGACAGTGTCACAACTTTTTTTAGCTGAGGGTTTCCATTTTTTCACAAGAATAGGAGATATTAGTCCATAATCAACGTCAATAAACACTATTAATCACTAGAATAGGAGATATTAGTCAATAAACAACCTCAATAAACACTATTAATCATTATAATCAGGGTATTCATAAATTTTTGTTAATAAACAATAATAATAATAATAATAATAATTTTCATTTATATAGCGCCTTTCAAGAAACCCAAGGACGCTTAAACACTATTGATAATTAAAATATTAGATATTAGTCCAATAAACACTGCTAAAACTATGAGATATTAATCTTTAAACAACCTGAATATTAAACATTAGAATAGGAGATATTAGTTCATAAACAAACAATAAACACTATTAAAACTATGAGATATTAGTCTATAAACAACCTCAGCATATACTATTAGAAACACTAGCATAGGAGATATTAGTCTATAAACAGCCTCAGTATAAAACAGAAACACTATAATATGAGATATTAGTCCACAAATTCAATCAACAATATTCATTAGTCACCAATCTGATAGAAATGTTCAGTGTAATACATGACTTCAAATATTTGAGGAGTAGTGTATGTTAACAGCAGCACATAATCTATCTCCCAAACCAAGACTTGGAAAGCTTGTATCCTTCGCTTACAACATCTAATGGATGAAAGTCAATTGATAAATAGACTACAGTTCACCCCAGCCACCTATTCCACATGGTAACAACTGTGCAGGCTTATTTCAGTGTGCATCTACAGTACAGTAAATATAAGAGCCTGCAGGGCTTTGACATTTAATCTCATTTCTTTGGAGCGCTACGGAGCCATTCGTCCTTGCAACTCAGTACTTATTAATGTGCCTCACGTTCTTTCCACGCTGCTGCTGCACTGCTCCTGGAATTGTTTTACAATTCTTTATTCCCATATAAACCATGTAGTTTAGCTGCAAAACGGTTCATGAGAGGGAAGCATAGCAGAAAAGTGGCTGGAGACCACCCTCGGCCCACCACCTAAAACTTACGTTTGATTCCGGCACACGCGAGGATGAGAAGTGAAATCAATGGGGTTCGCTAAGGCCCTCAAGGCAACGTCGCGAAACAGACAAAAACATTACACATGCAGCAAGTCGAGCTGCTCTAAACGATTATGCAAAGGCAAGCGGACGTACGCCGCATGCTAAAAGGCCCCGGGGCCAAGTTGCGTCTGACCGGCCTTGCTAAACAAGCTAGAAAACCCGGCTAACTCACAGTGCTGTGGGCCAGGACAGGCAGCTAATGGGCACCAGATGCAAACAACAGACTCTGGCCTGGATTGGGTTTGTACACAAGGGCTAAATATAAACCGACAAGAGACACAGCCATGTGGGGGCATGACTGATGCTGAAGAGCAACACCAGTAACAGAAAGAAGCCCTGGATATAGTGGCGGGTGAGTTAACAAGGCTGAAACTATGCAACAAGCATGAGGGCATGACTCAAAATCTCTCAGCTTTCACACATCTGAACGGGCTTACGTGATGTGCATACTGTATGTGCGCAATCATTGACCAATGCGCTTGCTCACAGAAGAACTTGACCTACGTATTTAACCCATTTGTGCAAAAATAAAAATACACACATTTGTGGGCAGTGACCATAGTTGCACAAACCAGTGGGCAGCCCTATCGACCAGGGGGTCGAACCTTCTGGTCACAAGACCAGATCCCTAAACACCAGATTACAGTATATCCCTTCAGTAATAATCACCTGGGATAACAAACCTAAAGATGTTACACACAAATAAGTGTACTTTTGTCTCCACCTTGTCCATTAATTTTGCATAATAGGACACATCTACAAAACAGATTCAATTGAAATCTATTTGAGATTTAACAACTGCATACAATCTGCCCCAAGTGAGATTTAGGCACTGGCATGATGCTAATTGGTATATTAGATTTGCAGCTCCAGTGCATAAAGAAAGTAGCAGAAAACAAGTTGAGGCTGATTGAGTACATTTGGAGTGAAGAGATAATTATGTACGTTAGATTTTTTTTTCCACCAGTGTGTTCTTACCAGCAAATCATGAAACATATTGGCTATACAAAGTTGTCTCCATCAATTGAGCCAATGTTTGCATGCTCAGTAAGGCATACTCTATGTATAAATGCATACGCTGGCTTCGCTAGCTCCACATATTTGCTTTTGCTGCCTATTACAATAACCCATTGGAATAAATACAGCCCGAGTGCACAGGCCTCTTCATTTCATTCTCCTTGTCCTCCCTCCTGCTATGCATTTCAATAATCTCGCTCCCCTTTTCCCCGTGTGCAACTTGAAACCTTGAAACTCATTATCTGAATCCACAGCCGTCTTACTCTGTGTGGCTGGCCCTCCAAGAAACAGCAGAGGCAAAATTGTAACCTATAGTGCGATCATTATCCTGGCATGCCAGTGTTTTTCACGGCATGAGTGGCAAGTGTGCCAATTAAAGCAGAATAATGCGAGCCACCCTCTGTTTTTTCTCCTCTTGTAATTGTGCCTAATGCAGCACGATTAGCTTGTTACACAAAGCCGTCTTTGATGACAGAATCAGACGGGAAACGCGAGGCCGTCTGGTTGACTTCGTCCTTTGGAAGCACCGCTGGGATCCGCATGTGACACTTGGCTTGAAGGCTCATCCAAAACCTCCACAGCAACCTTGAGTGAAATATAAAATATATTATTTGTATCTTTCACTTAGCAGGACTTTCTAAAACAGTATCAAGGCCACTGTTGGGAAATTCTACCCTCAAACCTTTGCAATGCACTCAAGCACTTGAGCTACAAACACTTCTTATTCATAATGAGTCCATGAATGAGGTCTTGTTGCCTGGGAGACTATAGTGGTGGCCAAGCATCCACAGGTCTATTAAAGGTAACTGCCCTCCCTGGGGCTTTAAATCGCTTTTATAAGCTTCTGACTAGGGTAACAAGCAACTGAGTGCAAATCACCCTGCTGTATTGTGAAATCAATGAAGAAATCTCCAGCACATGAAAGCCAGGGTCTTCTGATACTTTGAAGAATGTGTGTAAGCAGGCGCCCAACCCGACTCTTCATTAGATACATTTGCTGAAACGTTAGGTTAAGCCTGGTTCACACTAAAGGATAATCAGACTGATTTTGAAGCAGATTTGCTCCTCCTGACAATGGTAAAAGGTCTCCTGATTTCAAGTAATCATAGCAGATGAAATTCCCAGATTATCCTTTTATGACTAACAACGATCAAGGACAGACAAAACAGTTAAAAATTTCATTAACTCTGGAGTGTCTCACAGTTTCAATATTGATTCAAATTTATACTTAGTTTGGACCAATTCTGTTTTAGAAAAAAGCTTAAACACATTTCCCTAAATTGTCTTGAGTCTAACTGAACACATTTAATGCCACATTCTCAGGCCAAAAACAGATTTTCAAACATGAATCACAAGAGGCATTGCAATTTAAGCTTATAACTATGCTTAATCTATGTCTGGAAACTGTCTGCTAATGTTCTAAATGACAGAAGATATGACTTAAAGGCTAAGCCTCAGCTGAGGCAAAAGTATCAAATGTATCAATAGATTGAAAAATTACACATATAAGCCACACTATATTGACAAAAGTACTGAGACAACTGCTCATTTTTTATTTCTTTCATATTCAAGGCTATTACAAGTTTTTCCTGCTTTTGGTAGAGTGACTGCCTCTACTGTCCAGGGAAGGCCTTCTAATTGATTTTGGAATATTGCTGTGGGGATTTAATTGCAAAAAGTGACAAGAATATCACAATGTTGAGTGATCACCACCTTCAGTTCATTCCAAAAGCAACCACTCCCAGCTCATCTGGAAGACATAGAGAACATAGTTCCACTGCTCTACAGCTCAGTGTTGGGGGCTTTATATCCCTTTAGCCCATGCCTAGCATTAGATAAATGTTTTTTCTATTGGCAGTCCTTCTCTACAGGGACTAGACAAGTTGTGTGTGTACATTTGTACATCTGTGTCAGCCATGGGTGTAGCTAAATACATACATTAGAAATTATGTCCACAAACATTTGGACATATAGTGTATGTTATGGCTTTTTAATATTACTTAGCACAACTCACTGTAGCAGGCACAAGCAGGTTCATTTCATGACATTTCATACTGTACAAATATGGTTACTGGAAAGGATCTGAGGTTGTAGGAGTTAATAACAGCTTTTTTGGTAAATGGGTAAGAGCAAAAGGTCACTGTTAAATTACTAGTGGGAAATCACTGGGCTTAATCAAACTCATCAGGTACCTCACTCAGCTCAATAGTTCATTACCAGTTTTAGGAGGTGTTTTTGAACAAGAATACCACCAAACTGTACTAGCAGAGGCTCTCCAGGAGAACAGCTATAAACCACTTATCTAACTTCTGCACAAATATAAAAGGCTGTTGTGTTTTTACTGTCTACTGCCAGCCATCACTAGTGATTCATCATCATCATCATCCGACTGAAAAAATAATTTGAGAATATGGAGAACGGGCGCTGACGTTTTCCACATCCAAGGCATTCCCAGTACACATCATAAGGATCTTCATTGTTTTCCACCAGTTCTCTAGTGACATTTTGGCTGTTTCCATCAGCACTTTACAAGCCAAATAAATGTCAGTTTAACTTACATCCCACAGCTCTTCTGCAAACCTGGACCACAATTGGAAAAGAAATATGGCCCACATACCATAAAGAATGACTGACCAGACGTTGGCCATATACTGTGTGTCTATATATATATATATATATATATATATATATATATATATATATATATATATATATATATATATATATTAGACACATACATACATACATGGGATTCAGTGGAAGTCAAATAGGAATTAGTATCAATGTCGGAACAAAACCGAAATTACATATAAACACTTATATAAATGTGCAAAATGTTATACAAGAAACAATACAAAACAACACCCAGAAACCATAAAGGGTCTACTTTTCAAATATATGTAGCTTGAATGGAAAGATAATTTTAGACATTTGTGAGAGGGGCTTAAATAAACAGAGAGGTTTTTTTTTTTTTTTTTTTTTTTTTTTTTTTTTTTTTTTTTTGAGCAATTCAGACAGCTATGCATTTTTTCCACCAAAATGACATGTTGTGTCATTCATATCATAATGACATGGTAATTCCAGACATGGCATTTGTGGAATAGTGGCCGTGGAATGTACAGAATGTGCAAAGACCACCAATCAAACAAAAGAGCTCTCACCTGAACAAAAAACCTCTCCCCTCTCACCTTAAAAAGATCTGTGGCTAGAGTCATGAACCTGCTAATGTTAATATTTAGCACTATGATCAATAGCCTACATTTACACAATCTGCATCAATTAGTTCAAAAACATGGGTGTAGTTGCTATGTGGTGATCTATCTAAAATAAAGTTTAAATTTATATTTATTAAGTGATATTTAAAAAGGCTTGAAATATTTCACTTTACATGTAACAAAAAGAAAATATATGGTGATTTACCTTTTAGAATTAAATTATGATAAATGCTGAAAATGTTATAATAATTTATATTACAGCTACAACAGAGGACCAACTTCAAAGCACCAGTACTGATTCTCTTAACTGACCATTAGATCTAGTTTAAAATTTCTGGCAATTGTATTTGGCCCAATTCTGGTTATTCATTGTTGTATGTGGGCCAGATCTGTATACCAGATGTGGTGACGTTTTGGTGCTATCTGGCTAGGTTTTAATAAGTCTTATTCTACTTTACAGAGAAGTGAAAAGCCAACCTTTTCTCAGCATAACCATCTGTAAAGCATATCATCCACCCAATGTAACAAATTACCCATACAGTCTTTAGATACCACAAACAGACTCCACAAAACTTAGATCACTTAGAGCCAAGGTAACAACTCTGACAATGGTGATTTAACACCGTGCAAACACTACATGCTTTCGGTGGCTTCCCATTTTGACTAACTCATTCAACAAACACTGCTTCACTTGGCAAAAAAAAAATCATTTCCGTCACACGTCTCTGGGCTACATCTTCATGACAGAAGCTGCGCTCGTGAGCGGTGCTTATCAAGCCGCAGATAGTGAACCAGAGGGAGGAGAAAAAGGCTGAGTGACAGCTCACTGGTGGAAGAATAGAGAGAGTGTGCCTTGAATGTGTCACAGAGCTGACAGAATTACAGTTAATGATGCTCACGCGAAACGCCGCAGCATGCCTGAGGCCAAGAACCTACACACATACAAAGTACACCTCGCTTCCTAGTGAGTTGAGTAGCGGGAAGATTCAGAATCAGAAGCTTCACAACATTCCTCTTTCTGACTGACTTTTGGATGTTCTTCGTTTCTCGCTCGGTTGGCCATGGCCGGCCCAATCAAGGTGCCAAGTCAAGTATGGAGCAAGAGCGCCAATCCAGTCGTTGAGGATGACTGAACCAAGATGAATTTGTCTGCCTTAAATGATACAACACCACACATCATATGTCTCAGAAGAAGTGCTAATTGTTGTTCAGGGACTTGTTAAGACCGCCTCTATGGTTTTGTTGGCCGTTTCTCTCTCGTTATTGGCCAACTAGACTCGACACTTCAAGAAGTTCCACTGACAGACATCAGAGGAGAGTTTTTTAAATTTGATTGCAGACTTCTGGGAGGTAATTTTGTCTAGGTTTATACAAAGCACAAGTGACTAAGGGTTCTCAGCTCAAATGCAGGGGAACATGAAAGGAGCAGACATTCATTCAAGTTGTTCTTGTGATGTAGCCACATTGAATAGAGGCTGTACACATAAAAGTGTGGAATTCAAGGCACGTGTCACCTATAGCTTGGGTACAAAGACTTTTTTGTTTCTCTGCTGCTTCATTTTGAAATCTACACATTATTGCAACAACATGTAAGGTTTGCACTGATATTTCGGCTTGTAATTAGTTGGCCCTCAAAGAAAAATTGAGAATTGAATTGAAAACATTTCAATGCAATATTCCCACAGTCAAAAGAGAACATTAGGGGAACACAATTTTGAATGTTCTGATGATATTAAGAAAACTGGACAAATTCATGACAAACGCAGTGCAACATTCAAACAATCAAAATGGAACATTAGGAGAACATTCTGAAAACATGTTGAAGATTCTCAGTTTAGATGATGTTCTTGGAATGTTCTTTTAACATTAGAAAGACAGTCTGGGAATGTTACAACTGTATTGCAATGCAACATTCCCACAAGCTAAATGAAGCATTCTGGGAACATCCATTTTGAATGTTCTCAGTGTTCCAAGACAACATTGCTAGAATATTAAATTGTTGCTAATGAGGTTGATGTGATGTTCTAGGAATGTTAAGAAAAGTAGATAAATTCATATTGATGGAACATTCCAATGCAACATTAACACAAACTTAATGGAACGTTAGTGGAACAATTTTAAATGTTCTCAGAATGTTACAAAAACATTCTTAGAACACTACATTTTCATTGCTAATGATGTTAAGGTGATGTTCTGGGAATGCTCTTGTAACTTTAAAAAACATTCAAAAGTTCAATTCACTTTAAGGAAACATTCCAAAGCAACATTTCCACAAGCGAATTGTGAGAATTGGGGGAATGTTATCAGAATGTAATTTTAAGTTTAGCCCACTAGATAGAGGGCTGGATGTGGGGCACCACCAACACTTTGTGTCAGCCCTAAAGGCATTTTATCCCAAAGGGAAAATGCCCAATATTCCACAATGCCAATCTGCTCCATTCTAATGTGAAGGAAGCAGTACGTTTTTCTTGGCCATATCAAGTATGATTCATTGTGCCACATCATTTAAAAGACACAGTCATGAAGCCCATATGGGCAAACAAGCTGGGCACAAGCAAGCTCGGGTTAAATGTTGGCCCCACATACTGTATGGATGCCCTCCAAGGTCAGTGGGATCAAGATGGGTTAAACATGGAGCTCATCTGGGCTCACTAAGTGCCCATGTGGGTCCCATATATAGAGTTAGTGGGTTGCCAACATTTATCCAGCCCACTTGGGTCCAACTAACAGTCCATGTACCAGAGCCACATGTACTATGTGCTTGCACAAAGAGAAATTTGACCTCCATATGTAACCCATCCCTGCAATGAAACACACACACTAGTTGGCAGCGAGCACATGTGCCCAAAGTGGTGGGCAGCCCTATCCATAATGCCCAGGGAGCAGCTGCATGTTAGGTACCTTGCTCAAAGACACTTCAGTCATGTCCTGCCAAGGAATAAAATCGGCAACTTTCTGGTCACAAGACTTGGTCACTGACCACTTTTCCATGCAACAAAATGTGGTTGGCTGCATTTGAAATGTATCCCTGGATATGCCACTACACACAGTTTTGTATCTACAGTCAAATCAAGGGTTTGAGGGACTGCTAGAGCATTTTGAGAATCTGAAAGAACTTCAAGGCAGTAGCAGGGATTTCCCCAAGGCAAAGATCAGTGGGGCAGTCCGGAATTGCCTTTCTTTTCCTGAAATTGGAAATGCACTTACCATGACGGAGATGTGCAGCAGGTGCATGTGCTCATGCAAGCCTTGGGCAGGTTCTCGAACTGTGGGTTGTGTGGCTTGCGCCAGCTGTTCTGGATTGCTCATGGATACGTGGAAGAAAAGTGTCCCATTCTCTAGCCACTGTTGTTTCCAGTGCACCTGGGAGATGTCTGCACTTGTGCCTGACATTTCTGCATCAGCGAGAGAGAGAGAGCGAGAGAAAGAGAGAGAGAGAGAGAGAGAGAGAGAGAGAGATATTTCCATCAAATATTCGAAATACATTTGATTTGCTTTGTTTTCTTTCAGTTCATTTCATGGTGAATACATGAAAGTTTATAATTCACACTTTTTAATAAAATTTATTTTATCCAGATCAGTGATCTAAAAAAAGGTAAGAAATAAATTGGAAAGACCTTGGATGGTCAAATTGTTTTAAAATAGAGACGTGGCTGAGTAGGCGAGTGTAAATGAGTGAGTTAAATCTGAGCACAGTGACTAAATTGAAAATATCAAGCACATTGGTTTTCTTGTAATAAATCTCGCAGTACATTACAGGTGAGCATAATTAACCTGACAATCATTTGTATATATTTTCACTCCTAACTCTGGAGGGATGAAAATAAATAAAAAAATAACTGAAAATTATATCTGTACTTGAATGCCTGATATTAATTTTACTATCCCTGTTTAATTTCTACAACCATGTTTCCAACAGAGCTGGGCAAAATAAATAAAAAAAAAATCAATGGTTGGGAAACAAACAAACCCTGTGTTTAATTAGGACAAAAACAGACTTTTCAACATTTACATTTTAAATTGTAATTTAATTTGACAGCAGCAAAATGTCAAAAGCAAACAAAAGTTGGGATATGAGCATATTTATCACTGCTTTGCATCACACTACATAAGCATTTGGAAATGGAGACCATCTGCTGTACTTTTGAAAGTGAAATGATTTCTATTCTTGCTTGATTTAAGATTTCATCTGCTCAACAATTTAGGGTCTCTTTGTATATTTTGGTTTATTATCAGCCAAATTGTGTCAGTGGGTAACCATCCTAGACTGCATTAAGGCCAGGTTAGCACCCAGACTCTACTACCAAAACATGCTGTTGTAATATGTGCAGAATCCGGTTTGTCATTGTTTTCTTAATAAGCAAGGCCTTCCCTGAAAATGATGTCATCTGGTTGGCAGCATATCCTGCTCTGAAACCTGAATATATATTATTCAGCATGAATGGTGCCTTTATAGATGCAAATGTTTCTGAGCCCATGCAGTTTTTTTTTATGCAGAATTGTCTGAGAACCTCAAAATCATGGGCATCAAATATTGGTTGTTGAACTTGCCCTTCAGTTTCACTGAATCTTTTAAGGATATTACTCAGGGCTCAAACCCTGATTGTTTCAATATGTCCTGAATATTTTGAAAGTGAAAATGAGAGAAATTGACTCTTGACACATATTGACATATGTTTATGCCAGGAACCCCACCACCTAAATTGAGATTAGCCAGTGTTCCTGGCCTCCACCTGTCCAAGACTAATACTTGCCACCATGTCTCTGTATTCTAGCAACACGACTGATGAAATTCACAACTTTGCTATTTTACATTTAGAAACAAACTTTCTTTTGCATTATTTGCCTGCACAATCTTGCACAGAATAGTGAACTCTACATCTTTACTTTTGAAAGACAGCATTTCTGGGAGACCCCTCATTTTTCTCAACTTACATAGTTTTGAGCCATCAGGTGATTTTCAGAAGAGCTAAACTTTATCTTTAGTGTATTGCTTCATTCCAACTGGATCCATAAATTGCTGATAAATTGATAAAAATGTATTTGATATGTTATCTTTTATCTGTTGAATGAAATGCAAGGTTTACTTGCATTCTGTTTCTACACAGTAAATATGTCAGTGTTAAATCAACACTATTAGAGTTAAATTAACACTGAGGGTGTCAAAATGTAACACTCCCAGTGTTAATTTAACTCTAATAGTGTTGATTTAACACTGGCAGATTTACTGTGTATGTAAAGTTTGCTCAATATCCCAACTGGGTTGAAATGCTTTTATACCTTAAAAAGACATCCACAGGAAGGACAGAAAGGCCAAATTGGCTGCACTGCTCTATGTTTAAGTTCAAAGGTGACACTGGAGACTGATCACTCTCTAGATTAGTATTCTACGCTGGCCTTTGCTCTTTGCTCAGTCAAAGAAAAATGGGGCATCAAAAGCCTATTGGCTCATGAGATGCACTTTGCGAAAGCGCTCCTCTGATGCGAACACCCCTACTCTGCACTTCCTTAAATTGAAGGTGACATTGTTGAATGTGGTTTGCATCAGCTCTGGCAGCAACGCCACTGACAACTTTGGACTTTGGAGTTGCACGAAAGGGCAGACATTTATTACTTCACTAACACCCTCAAGGCTGCTTACCAAAGGCCCAATTAAAGCACCAACTCAACATTAAAGCACAAGCAGAGTAAACAGGCTTAATTACATTGACGCTTTCATTATCCTCAATGACTTCTTTTTTTGTTTTGCTCTCAATCTGCCGTAAATAAACGATGACATAAATCCGTCAAATCAATACAAACGAGGGAATAAAAGAATTCACACAGGTGCAGTTAACGTGATCCATCAAACCAGGCCTATAATCATTACCAATAAAGCGGCAGAGGGAAAGATGCTGCTTCAGTGAGTTCTGCCCTTAAGCCATCCTCACAAATCACCACCTTAAACCTATTAATACATTATCGAGAGCTCCACCTCAGCACTGTGGTCTCCAGGATCAGAAAGTGCCAAAAGCTCATGGAAGCAGCTCAGTGTGAAAAGACAGCACGAAAAAAAAAAAAAAGTCAGAGAAAGGCCTCGAGTGATGTGAATGAAGCAAATATGATCAGGCTCAGTGGGAGCAATGATAAAAGGGTGGAAAGATTTTTATCAGGAGCCAGGATGGTCCTTCAATCAACCTTGCGGGATTCATCATGACCTTTGGGAACCTGTATGTAAGAATAATTTTCCACTTACATTTTTTTTGCAGTCATATCAAACATGTATTCTGTTTCTTTGACTTTCCCAGCTGTCATTTACAGCAAGCAAACAGCTAATTCATGAACCAATACAAATAATCCAAAATTAGAATTGGCAAAAATACCTAAGAGCTTTTACTTATAATAGCTTATAATGTATACTTATACAAGCACTACAGCCAACCAGACTGCAGAAAAGCTTCTTTCCTCATATCATCACACTGATGAACATAAATCTAGCTATGGTACCAGACTCAGGCTTATGATACCTGTACACAATTAGTCACATTGCATGTTTACGGTGGTAGTAACTTCATGCTCCTGCAGATGGCTCCTGCACAAAAACGACAAGGCTATAAATAACCACGGGATGTGTTATGGGATTCATAGACTGAGAAGAGGAGGTACAGTCTTAGTCAATGTGTGGAAAATAGGTCACAAAGCAGATGTTATTGATAAAGGAGTGATTGGATTTGGGCGCCAAAAGCCAGACTGTGAAGGAAGTAGCTGAATTTGCATATCTATGGAAGTGTACAGTCATACAGGTCTACCAGCAGTGGTAAAAATCAGAGTTTACAAGAAACTCTCTTCAGAAGTGGCCAACTGCACACAAGGCCGAGGTCCTCTTGCATGCCACTCTGCTCCATATGTTCATGGTCTGCAGTTCCCCATGGAGGGTTATTTCAGAAATTGGTTGTGAAGAACCTGCATTGGCTTCTAGAAACAATTCTTTCCTAGAAGTTAAATTCACAAGCTATGAAACCCACCGACAGTCCCTTTACCTCAGTTTTGTTATTTGGCCACAATTCTGAGGAGAATTTCTTGTATGCTGGGCAGATCCTTCTCAAAACATGAGCATACCAAGCAGTTGAGCGTGAGTCAATGTGCTCTGGGATGTACCTAGTGAAGCAGACATGAGGACTCTCAGGAACTCACTTTTAGTTTCTGAAGCCACACACAAGAGTAGATGCGCAATGTTAAACTGGGCATTAGCCTCTGACTCCAGATCAGCTGAAGAGGATTATGGTAAACCTCCGTTATCTCTCCACAGATTCCCTCAACTGCTCTCTGCTCAGTAGTTGTGTTCAGAGATGGATTTCTGATACTCAGAGGCTTCTGACCATAAATCTGCAATGGAGATGCAGAGTGAAGGTTTATATATACATTATATGTCCAAATGGTTGTGGTTGCTACTTTAAGTTGACACAATGAACAAATGCACACACAGCTGGTCTAGTTCCAGTAGAGAAGTACTGCAAATAGAATATGACTGTACATGATGCTATTGGCACCATATCTAATGCCAGGCATGGGCTAGAGGGGTACAAAGCCCCACCCCTTTGAGCTGTGGAGCAGTGGAAATGTGTTCTCTGCTCCATCCAATACATTTAAGATGAATGGAGATGAAGTAGGGTGATGACCATCCAACATCCTGACTTCACTAATGCTCTTGTTGCTGCATGCAGTCAAATCCTCACAGCCTTCTTTGGACAATAGAGACAGTCACTCCAACAAAAGCAACTCTTTATATTCTTGATTTCGGAAGAAACAATAAATGAGTAGGGTCACCAATCATTTTGTTCATATTGTTTCTTCTCTAGCAAATACTAATACTTCAATAAGATGGTTGGTTCTTATGATCTCGTCCAGTGATTTATCACCTTTAAAAGTTCCCATAAAACATTCATACTTTTCTTAGCAGACATTTCTTAGTCAAGAACATTTTCTGCGTACTTTTTGCAACAATAACTCATTTGGAGAAAAAGATGGCACTATGCTTGAATAGACCAACCTGTCATTTAAAATTCAGTTTAAGTGTAAACTCACTCCCCAGGCACTAAGCCAAAGTTCTGAAGGTTTAGGATGGATTTTACTACTATACAGTTGAATTAATGTGAATAAATTATGCTAGTTCATATTTAGACTAAATAGAGCTGGAATGAATTTTATACATTCTAATTAGCCAATTTGCAGCCTTTAAGTTCTCCATACAATATTAAAAAGTTACTAAAGAAACTAAAAGAAATTATAAATCCACTAGGCTGAGCTATCATAGAAACATATATGAAATATGTTCACACAAAGTGCTATCAAAACAGCTCAGACCCACTGAATCATGGACTATACAAGACACGGTGTCCTGTGGTATTTAGCACTGGTGTCAGGAGTCAAGACCAAGACTAGAAACCATTGATTCTGCTTCAAAAACCAACACTAGGAAAGTTTGAGTTTGCGTCAAGACCAAGAGCTTTAGAACTAAGTTAGATCAAGACTGAGACCAAGACACATTGAGTCCAAGTCAAGACCAAGAACTCAAGTCCGAGTCAAGACTGAGTCTGTAACACATTGAGTCTGAGTCAAGACCAAGACAAGAACACACTGAGTCTGAGTCAAGACCAAGACTTATACAACTTAAGTCTAAGTCAAAACCTGGACCAGGATGCACTGAGTCACAAACAAGGCCAATACTTTTAGTAGTTGAGTCCAAATCAAGACCAATACCATCATATATTGAGTCTGAGTCAAGACTAAGACTTTTAGAATTCAAGTCAAAAATGAAACTCTGACACATCGACTCAGCTGGTCTCGACAAAAAGTCCAATGTCCACCTCATAAGTTCCAAGTCCAAATGAGTTTGAGACCAAAAACAATATTGTTGAGACCAAACAAGAAGTATTACAACACTATCTAGCACCAATATGTTAGCAGTAAGTCCTGTACATTGTGTGCTGACACTGTGGATTGGATTTGTTCATCTAATCCTTGATTGTATTGAGATTTGGGGAATTTGCATCTCAAGTCAACATCTTTGTGATGTTCATCAAATAATCCCTGAACATTTTTTGCAGTCTAGCAGGGAGCAGTTATCCTGCTGAAAGAGGGCTTTTAGGGAATACTGATGCCATTGAGGGGTTTACTTGATCTGCACTGATGTTTTTGTGCCAAAATAACATCTAGATGAATACCAGGACTCAAGGTTTTCCAAAATAATTTTGTCAGACTGCATCCATTGGCTTGTCTCATAGTGGCCCTGGTGCCATCTCTTCCCCAAGTAAGCACAAGGACCCACTATGATAATTTTCACAAGGATAATTTTCACAGCTTGGTTTCCATATATGGATGGTATGGACTGGGTGTAAAAATCTTGAAAGTCAATTCAGCTTCACTACATAAACTATGGAGGACCATCAACATATAATGTGACCAGATTGCTCATTTCACCTTGCCGATGTTCCTCTTCTTATCATTGGAGATCCTCCGAGGTGGCATAATGTGGATTCATACTGTGCCAACATGTATGTAATTTATACGACCATCTGTCTCACCAGCCCCTCTCCATCTCTCTGTTATTGTCTCTGTCATATGAAAAGCTTTTTTTTTCCTTTTTTCAAACACCAGCTGCCCTTTACATTGTGTGAGCAATTCATGACAAATGGACCTTTCATTTTTTAACATTTTCCAATTAAAATGTATTGTTACCTGTCTTTGAAAAAAAAATAGTAATGTTTGTCATTGTTTGACATTGAAACAAATGAAAAAAGTCAAAGGTTCAGGTGCAAAACCGAGGATATGGATTAATAAAGCTTTTCATATTTGTTTTATTTAACCATTATTATTATTCATTGCCACTTAAATATGTAATCATGTTATGACATTAATTACACTGGAAATACCTAAACAAAAGGTAAATAAAAAAAATTAAAAATGCAGTACTGAGACAGATGTAATTCATAATAATATATTACATTTACAGTATAAGCCATTTCCATCATTCAGGGAATTCATAAGAAGTGCTAGCTTTCATGCCTTTCGAGCTTTCGAGCTCTTTAATAAAATGTGTTAATAACACAAAATTCACATTGTGATTTCAGTCTCAAACCCTGCAAACTTATTTTTTCACAGTGTAATTCAATTAGCATCAGGTTACAGTGAGGCACAGCTCACTCAAACCAGGAAAATGCATTCATTTAGAACTAATTAGTGCATCAATTTAACTTTGCCAATCGGTAGCTTTGTCTGCTGTAAGGATGTGACACAGTTCCACTGCTCCACAGCTCAGTCCTGGGGGACATTATAGCCCTATAGCCCACTGACATTAGTCATTGTGCCAGTAGGTTCATATTTAGTCCTATTCTATTGGCACTACTTCTATACAGTGACTAGACAAGATTTGTACATCTATGTCAATTTAAATGCACTCATTAGAAAAGGTGTCTACTAACACGTTCTTCTGAAAAAAGCCTTTATGCTTTCCAATTCAAGCAGAGTAGAGGGACTATTCTCCATCCCCTGAGCACTACCTGCAATGGCAGAAGTGTCACCGGGCTTTCAGCCAGATGTTAGCAGGGGACATTGTCTCGGTGGTGAGTGCTGTTTGTAATTCATTAGAGCTAACCCCATTAACAACAGGCAAGCCTTCCTTGCAGGATAGACTGAAGACAGATCTCCAAACAAGGGCACATGCAGCTGAATGTTTTACCCCAAGGGGGCAGCTAGTGAAGACTCTGTGCTGCCAGTCCCAAAGAAACCTTCATTCCCGTAAGTGTGTGACCTCATTGAGCTTGTGCTTAGAGGCCCTCCACACAACCTGAAGTTCTTGTTAAGGGCCCGATGCTGGCACTGTGTTTTTTTTTTCTCCCACACCAGATGTCCTCAAAAAAATAAATAAATAAATAACTCGGCTCCATGCTTGCAGTCAGCAAAAACACTTATTACTTCAACCTTGGCCTGGAGAGTTTTCTCCCGCAGCAAGCAATCAACACACTTGGCAGAAGCGGAGCAGAGAGCATCTAAATTTCACAAATCGTATTCACACTCAATTCCAGCAATCCTGGCCCAGAATGCCTACTTTGTTTGAGAACTCAAAAGCGAAAGTGCCACAGGGGGGGAAAAAGCGAAACAAACACATCTGAACAAACAAGGGGAAAATGTAAAAGCATTACTGGCAGCTCTGAAATGTTTCCAAAGCTGAAGTCTCTTTCTCTTTACTAACAATGCGCATCACCCCGTCTCTGAACAGTGCTTTTCTCTTTCATAGTCACAACTGTTTATCTAAACAGCTTACTATAGAACAAGCTGGATCAGCTGATTTGTGCCCATAAATTGTCCAATTCCAGTATTTTTGATATATCCAATCTTCTCTTAATAAAACTCTTTTGCTTTTTGAGAACTGATTTGGCCATCTGCTGTCTATTTTCATTTAAATACATCTGTATGTAAATGTTTGGTTAAAATGTTGGAAAATATATATGCATTATATATTACATAATACCGATAAATAAGTGGACCACCACATACCAACTACACCCATGTCCTTAAATGAATTTAGGTTAAAGAATTATCAATAGATACAGAATTAACATCTAGATAGCCTATATGTAGCCTGTAGATAATAAGGCTCTGTTCATTGAATTATTGAATAACATTGATATTGTTAACGCTATGATCTGTTAGTTATAAAAGGCTATAAAAACTTAGATTGAAGTTCCATAAAAACAATAAAAAAACTTTTCATATAATACTAATAAAAAAAGTTTATGAATCTGAGCACTTAATTTTAGACTATTAATTAGAAACTAGTAATAAATATTTTTTTTCTAAAGTATGGGACTCAAAAGTAAGTTAGTAAAGTTACATTTTGTAGGTTTATTCAATCAATCATGACACTAACTTTAGCAATGCAAATGCACCACAAATCTGACCAGAGGTCAATTTGAACTACTATGAAATTACATTTTATAAGAATTACCATGTAAACCATTTGCTTCATTTGAAAAGCTGAAAGCTAATTTAACAACAGTAGACTGAAAGGATTGCTAATAGCTCTGAATGCTTGCATTAGCAATAAGGTCTCATACAATGTTCATTTATTTTGTCAGAAAAAAAGTAAAATTTACTTATTTTAACTTTTTGTTAAAACTAAATTATGGAAGCAAGTTAGCTCTTGTAGTTATAACTAATGACCATCCTGCAAAGTACTAACTTTAGCAATGCAGGGTCAAACCATTTTTTGACCTACTAGTGCCTTTCTCAGGTGCCCTTCTTGCTGGTTCTGGGGATTAATCCACTGACCTTTCAGTCCTAAGCCAATTCCACTAACTTTTAGGCCACAGATGACCCAAAACCACATTAAGTGTTAAGCTGCTATATTCAGATGTGGATGAAGGTTCTGTGGTAATTTCTTCTGTGATTTTTTTATCTCAATCCACCATGTCTGTGTTGTTCTCCTCCTCCTCTGAGAAAAGGACAGACTTACTCAGACTTACTTTACTAGCTTACTCAGAGTTCATCTGAATTTTAGCCTGTCTGATAAAAAATCTCTGTGATTTTACAACCCGGAGTGGTTCAGTTGGCTAAGGCGCTGCCACTATGATTCGAGGATCATGAGTTCGAATCCTGATCATTCTGCTTGTCATCAACAGCCAGGGCATCGAGAGAGAAGAACTGGCTGTGCTCTCGCTTTGGGTGGGCAAAATGGCGCACTCTCCCTAGCGCAATGTAAACAATGTCGACTGACTCGGATGTCTGCTGGGCGATCCATCAGAACTGGGGATTTGCTCTTTCCTGCGAGTGCACTAGCTGCCCAGTGGCAATGTTTCGGAAAAAAAGATGCTTGACGTCACTGGTATCAAAGGAGGCCTGTGCTCATCTGCCCCTTCCCAAGAGAGTCAGGGACATCAGTGATGGTTACAGGGAGAGTCAATAAATATATCTGATAATATAATACAATAGACACAAGTCTAAAAGATAATGAGTAAAATCTGTGATCACGTCATGTGATAAACATCCAGGTTCCTATAAACTACAACCCTCTATACAGTCAGTCGTGGAGTAATACATGATTTTCATCACTGAGGAGATGAATAACATGTTTCATTACAGATGTCCCACTGATAAACTCATCCAATCCCAGTAGGGCTTATGTTTCTCCCTCATAAGACTTCTTCACTAACTAAGGTCATTTCCATCAACATAAAGGTGATCATAGCAGGAGAGTGTGAATGAGTTTCTGTGTGTGTGTGTGTGTGTGTGTGCGTACTCTCAGCGTAGTGACAGGTGGATGCCTGGGTAACAAGCGGCGCGTCATCCGTGCTTACTCTGATGAAAGCTGGCAGCCCGGAGGCACTTTGCTGTCTGTCATTATGCATGTGGCACAATCAGCCTGCGTGCAGCCCACGCTGGCCCAGTGTTGGCACGGCGCCCGCCCGCCAGCCCTGCCACCACCTCACAGCCTGCTCAACCTTTAATCATTCACAGCCTCACACAGTGATGGACTTCCACGCGCTCGCTCATCAGAGCTGGCAGATCAGGCCCAAAACATTCACAGAGGATAAGAGATGATGTCGGGTCACACAGCCAGAGTTACCAGGGTTGTTCGAAATGGCCTTGGTAGTCAGCAAAAGTAGATGGTTGGGAAAGGAGCTTGGGGTTTTGTGACCTTGTCCACACAGGGCATCTGAACACAACATAAATTTGGCTAATTTTCATCAAGTTTTGATTTTGGTCAAAAATGATCAAGCATGAGAAATGAATGGGTGAGATTACATTAAGTGTATAAAATTGGGTTCAGGTACATCAGGTGGACATGAATCCTCTCCCACACTAATAGAGGACTGTCAGAAGTTGAAGACAACAGAGTAATTTGGGACAAATGCTCTTGCTTTACTAATGAAATCATATGTAATGAAAACAAACTAATCTATATACTGTATATACTTTATTATTTTGATTCAAAAATTTAATGTTGGGCCTCAAGTGGGCCTCAGCAGGCTAAGACTCTGACACTATAACCAGAGGATTGAGAGTTTGCCATCAACAGCCGGGGCCCAAGAGAGCAAAAATGGGCAGTGCTCTCTCTGGGTGGGTAGATGGCGCTCTCACTCTCCCTATCACTCTCACATTGCAATATCCACTGGCTCAGGTGTCTACTGATTGGTCCATTCAGAGCTGGGATTCCTGAGCTTTCCTCCGAGCGCGTTGGCTCCTCAGTGACGGTGTATCAGCGGTAGTTCAAAAGAGGCTGTGGCTGCATCACATGCAACAAAGGAGGCGTGTGCATGTCTTCACCCTCCTAGAATCAGGGACAGTGCAAAGTGATGGGGAGAGCCCCCTAGCGAATGGGATGGGTTAATTGTCAACTACCACATTGGGAAGGAGAGAAAATTGGCAAAAATTAAATAAATAAATATGGGAGGTCAGGCCAGTGATGCCTATTGTCAATAAACAGCAAATACATGTAGATGTTGAAAATGTGTAATGTTCACAATAACTTAAGTTGATAAAAAGATTCATCATATCATCAGGTGATAACATATTATTTTTATGGATTTACAGTCAGATAAAGTGGGCCAGTCATTTTGGACCAGGTAAATAAATGTAATTAACATAAAAATTTTCAGGGGGGTTAAATATTACAGTGAATAATGGACATTTATATTTACCAGTAAATATGTCACCTACATCAAAAATAATGTTGTATTTTCATATTAGTTTTTGCATAGCCATATAGCCAATGAAGATCCCTGTTGTCATCACAGTTTCTCCTAGCACATTATACCTATCGAGTAGATCTGATAAAACTGTTCTATATATCAATGCTATGAATGATAAACAAAACATTAACAAAAACATCTATATCTATCTACTCATCTATAACTTGTAATTTCTAACTTATAGAATTATTATATATATATATATATATATATATATATATATATATATATATATATATATAATCAGTGAAATGAATGCAAAATCTGGGGATTTAAGTAAATGGGTAAAATGTCTCTAATAATAATCTCAAAATAATAAATATGAAATAGTATTGGATGGTTTCACCTGCTAAATTATATTTTTGTGATGTGATGGATACAAAATTGCTACAATTACATTTTAATAGTCTGATAAAATTTAAACCTTAAGAAATATTAGAAGCTTTCACTTGATAATGGCAGTTTTGCAGGAAACAGCTATGATGTCACAACCATGAACACATTAACAGTTCATTTATCAGAGTTGTTGAAGTTTCAAATATGAAACTGTTGAATGAATACAAATGAATGCAATACATCTTCCAAGCATTTGAAAGGTGCAGATGGGCATTTATTTATTTTTCTTCCACCTTGAAAATTTCAGACTTTTTCAGTATGGGCTGCTTTTTTTATGAGACCAAATACAGGACAGCCAATCTGAGCAGAGCTAATTTGCATAGTTCACTTTTAAAGACATGGTAACAAGAACAGCAGCATTTTTTTCATTTCATGACCTAAAGAGAGAGAGAAAAATAATTACAGCTTTTTTATTTGTGGACATTGTTTATAAGAGTCCTTTGACTTATTCACATAATTATTCTCATGGATTGTTTGTAAATGTGTTTATGATGTTGGCTTGAGACTGTAAATGCACTCACATGAATTAAGGGAAGCACAGACTTGGCCTGGGCTTAATGACCACTACAAATGGACAGTGTTTATTAATGCACATTAACATGAAGCTAGAACAAGGCAAATCATGTTCTTCAGGCTTTGTATCTAAGTCATATCTGGCAGAAGCTTCATCAGACCTAATTGAAAAATAATTATGAAGATGACTGAAGCTGGCTTTTGTAAACAGTTTTGGCTATCTATGAAAAAGGTGCATATTAGCTCTGTGCTTCACTGCAATCCATTCAAATTCAATATTTGGACATTTTAGTGCCAGTTGGAAGAAAAAAAAAAGAGTAACTGCTGGCATTCGGCAGCGTGGACTTTATTAAAATGCACACAATAAAAAATTAAAAATGCACACTGGTGTGCTTTGCACTGCATTGTAATGCTGTAATTTGTCTGCTGCACTGGATCCGGGCTTTAATGTGGAGTATTAGCCTAATTCTGCCACCATGGTGGTGGCCTGGTCCAAATGAAAGGGGATCATCTACACTGACAGGGTGTGATATTCCTCTGCGGGGAGGCGGACATTAAATAATCCTTCGTGCCATCTCTGGGTGATGGGTTCGTCTCCTCGCAGCATGGAATTAACAGCTAATAACTTGGGTGAGGCGGGCCAGGACCACCCTCCAGAGTAAATGATGAAGGGGAGGTCACGTTCAGGGTGGCACCATTAACAGAGACATCACACATGCACAAACGCCCGTTCTTCTCAGCGGCACTTCGTAAAAGCCATCTTACCACCTCCATTCTTATTAATGACAAATAAGATGTGGTTATAAGGTGAAGAGGATGGAGTCTTTGGCACTTAAGCACATTTAAATCAATAAGTTTTTGCAATAAAATTAAATACATAAATAAAATTTAGCATTAAAATAAATTAATACATTTGGTGTACATGAAAGAATAAATAAATAAACCTACTTTTAATGAAAACTGATGAACATGCTATAAAAATAATGTGCGGCCAGGACTTAATAAAAACAAAATACTTAAGTGGTGGCCACAACTTATTAATGGGTGTGAATGTGATTGTGTTCACAAGTTGTGATCACAAATTACATTTCTTGATACGTTGACGTAATTATCTAATTCCTGCAATTTAGTAAATAATGGCCACATATTAGATGCCAAGTGCCAATTTATTAAGTTGTGGCCATGTCATTAAAAAAGAACTACATAGAAAAAATCCTAAATTTAAGTTTAAATCTTATATTTCTTATTTTGAGAATATTAGAAGTTTATCATATGACATATAAAGTCAATTTATAATTAGATATTTCTTAGCCATTAATAAAAAAAAAAGCAAAAACCATTAATAAAATTTTGTTTTACTGGTAACATTTTATAATAATTTTCATTAATAGCTCATCAACAAATTATTAATAACTGTGCAGAAATCATTAGTTGATGAGAATTTGAACATGAACAAATGTTTATAAATGACAGTTCATGTAGTTACTAATGAATCTATTCATTTTTGCACGTTAACAAATCATTAGTAAATCATTAGTAAATCATTTGTTAATTAAATTCGCATGAACTAATGATTTGTTCACAGTTATTAATCATTAGTTAATGAGCTATTAATGAAAGTTATTATAAAGTGTTTAATTTAAACAAAAATGTCATTGTTGAGCATTTCAGTTGGTCCATCTAAATCTACAGACAAAGTTTTGTTTAGACAGCAG
>BRDA01011804.1:41229-55875 GCA_036984385.1 Crenuchus spilurus
ATGTCTGATACTGATTATGTAAAGCTGCTTTGTGACAATGTCCATTGTAAAAAGCGCTATATAAATAAATTTTGATTGATTGATTGATTGATATCAGTGGCGGATGCTGGTCTTTCAAGGAGGGGAAGCTCAATTCCAGCCTACATCATAAATTGTGTCGGTTTATTTATATGTAAATTCTACCCTCCATTCCTTTTTAAGAAAATGATCTGTGACCCTGTCGTACCAACAAGGCATCTTTTCCAGGGACTTGACTACTGTAGTGTCCTCTCAATGGTCAGCAGAGCTAGGCTGCTTAAACGGCCTTGGCTCATGGTGTTGCGGGTGTAAGACTTGAACCGCTTTAAAAACAGGTGAAGCTCCTGGCGCGAGGCTAGTGTGAAGTGTGTCCGCCTGTCAGTGCTACCGCTGGACAGAAACTTTGATAGAAGACAGAAAGAGTGATAGAAGTCAGTCTCCAAACACAAGCAGCTACAAAAAAAACACCAGAAATAGAAGCTCGATTTGTCGCTAGTCGTTTTTAACAAAGAAAATGCTGCTAAGATGATTAGGAAAGTCTTCGGTTCAACTCAGAACAGAATGAAAATGTTAAAAAAAAGGCTCCCACGTATGTTTACACAAAAAGATCGCTGATTCGCTCTTTTAGCTGTCAATCAAAAAGGGATTCAGCCTCAGACACATCATCCAATCATCATGCAGAAGCTGAACGTCCGGGCCAGCCGAGGCCAGCCCACTGCCCCATAGACCCCCAGAGACGCTGAGCGTCCGATGGGCGGGACAAAGCCCAGCGTTTATCCAATGACTCGTCTCGTTTCGCTGCACACTTTGCTTTGCCATTGAACTCTGTGGATGCTGAGCGTCCACCCTGTTTAAAGCGCTGTGAAGCTGCGGGAATGAGTGAGAGGAAAGCCGCGTCATTACCAGTGATAAGAAGCTGAATCTGAACAAAAGTTGAGCGAGTTGTAGCGCATATTTAGTCAATGACATGTACACACAACAGTATATTATTGATCACTTATTTTTTGACATTTTAGGGGAAGCTGAGCTTCCCTTGCAGTCTTAGAGCAATCGCCACTGATATATATATATATATATATATAAAGGTTTTGAACAGCTGTGATTATGTTCAAAAAAACAATTTGGGATTGTGCACATTTCCATCATATATTCATGGCTGTATTTGGGCATTTAAATTTTGTTAAGAGGGGCAGAAGGGGGAGCGGTTGTTGGTCGATCATTTTTGTGTTGGATATAAGACCCGGAGCTATTGAGAAAAGACCCAGGGCCCCATATATAGACCCATAGCACAGCTGTAGTACCACCCCTGCCTGTATGTACCATTTGAGGTAGAATTGGAAATTCTAATAATTTGCTAACTCCACCTTCACATAGAACTTAACACAAAACACAACAGAAATGAGCAGAAATAACAAAAATATGCAGAAACACATTAGAAACGTTATACTTAATTTTCCTCATCTGCATTGCCATGAATAGTACACAGTTACTAGTTTGTACTGAAAATCATGTGAAAATTTATGGCATCATAAGGGCTGCTAAATCAGAAATTTTTTGTTTCTAAATCAAAAGTTTCATGTTTGCACACCCAAAATAATCTTAGGTTGATTAATTTCATAGTCTGTTGGTTGGGAGGTACTCCAGATACCCCAGTCTATGTGTAAAAACACTGAAAAAGTGTTTTCATAATATGTCCTATTTAAGTCACATAGAGTACAATGTAACAATAAACGTCTGTTTCACAAAATCTGCTGCCATATTGGTGATGCTTTAGGTGCTTATATTCGAAGGTAAAACAAAGCAAACTAAATACTATGCAAATTTTGTCCAAAGTCACTGTATAACACTTTAATTTTTAAAGGCTTTTAAGCCACATTTTAAAGATGTTTTAATACTGTAGATCGTCACATTCTCTGAAAAAAGGGTTAGTGGATGGTCAGTGGGTCAATACCTTTCTCTTGGGATTGTATATTTGAAGGGTTTGTCTTCAGTAACTTCACTTAGAGAACATAAGTATATCAGATTGTGTTGTAATGAATGTATTTGAAGTATTGACTCACCCTGTCCAGACTTTTAAGTGTAAAACATTCAGTTAACAATATAAATCTGCTCTTTTCTCCTCATAAAAGTCAAAAAGAAAGAAGGACATTTACATTGTTTTAATGTTGTTGGACAAGCATTGTAAACTTTATTAGAATAATCTGAGTATAAACAATAGACACAATTAAATTCAACTTTTTCCATTGAAATACATTTTTAAAATTAGTTAGAATCCAATTGGCTAGAATTGACATATTTGATAAAAAGTCTGGGCTTTGTCATGATAACTGAAAGTGAAAGACTGTGTACATGTTGAACCTACGAAGAGTGCTACTGTGCTTGAAAAACCCTTGACATTTCCCACCGAAATCTGCCTCAAAATATTTTACTTAACAGATGATAAGCAGCACTTCCAGAGAAATTCCGTCTTTAATCTTTATCCCCAATCACTGGGGAATCCGTAAAGATGTGGGCTATGCTTCTGTTGTACATGTCAGAATATGCTGCACTGGGACGGTGTCTGGGATGATTATGAACCTAGTACCTTACTTAGGGAATTTTTCTCTTTCCCTGAAAAAAAGTTTCCCTGAATTTCACAATTGAGCTAATTTTTTAGAGAATTAATCTGTAAACATCATTCAGAAAACATTGTTTTTAGACAGTTACATTACAGAAAGGTATAACAATTTGCACATTTCAGACCTCAGGTTCTAGACCAGAGCTCAGTTTGAATCACGGTTATGCAAAAACTTTACTTTCACTTTCAAAAAAAGGTCTGGAACTTTTGTTGAAAGCTTTGTGCCTTGAATCTCTTAAACCAGGAGTGTCAAACTCCAAGCCCTTGAGGGCCGGTGTCCAACGCAGTTTAGTGATTTCTCTGCTCTGACACTGCAATTAATCATGTCACTTATCACTTCCTCTAAAAGACTAGGGCTGTTACCCTGATGTCATGGTTAAATGTCTCACTCCTAATCATCTCCATCTTCATAAACTGTCTTAGTCTGTCCTCACCTCTCTAACAGCTAATATGTGCTGAGAGTTCTGATGCAGGTGGATGCTGACCATTGGTGGTGGTTGAGATGAGTCTCAATTGTCCGTCCCAGCTGGCAAAGAGCTTTGAGTGTCTAGAAAAGCTCTAACTGTATGTCAGTGAGTAAATAAAAAATGTGCCCAGTGTAGATAAATCATAGCCTTACTCAAATGTCATGTTCTACATCATTCACAAACTGCACAATCTTCATCAGACCTAAATCACCGTGAAAGCTGCTGGTCCATTTGCAGTGGATTTAGATAAGGGACAGGGCCATTAGTAAGGGTGATTATGTGGAAGTACTGCAAATGCACTGTGTTTATGGTACATTTGAGAGACATTCATAAGGCTCAGCAAACTGAAGAACATAGGTTCTTCAGGATTTCACTGGTGTCACGCCCCAGGCCTCTGTCACTCCTGACACTCCTCCCACAGCTGTCAACTCACACCGCACTTCCCCAGACTTACCCCCAGCTGATGCCACTACTCCACAACACCCCTCCACCAATTAGGAACATGGTCCATTGATCAGCATCTCAGTGTCACCAGGGACTCATCATCACAAACTATTTAAACTCTCTTGTTTATTTGAGACAATGCAAAGTATGGCTTATGGCCACTCATCATAGCATACCAAGTTATATTCTGACGTCTGTGTTCAGAACACTTTTTCTGCCTGATCGCTGTTTGCTTTCAGGTATTTTGACCTCCGACTGTCTCCTGTTTGAGTTTCTGCTTTCTCCTGTTGGTTTGGTTGCTTGGTTGTGTGACTCTAGTTTGTGATGTGTTTTTGACTTTAGGTTTACTATTTCAAATTCTCCCTGTATACATCAGTAGTACAGCTTTTCTGGCTCTATATTCCAAGTGTCTGGTTTTCCTGTCAAGTGTTACAACTGGAACAACCTTCCTTTAAGAAGAAATTGCATTTGAGTTCAGGATCCCCAAACATGGATGAAGAATATTCCTGGAAAATCTCAATTTAGCAGTCCACACATAGGCTTATGAGAATATGCCCCTGATGTTTTGATCCAACTCATGTCAAAACTGTAATCATGTATCATAAATACAACAAGGAACATACTTTTTATGTTTTTATTTAGACTCAATAGACCAATTACGAATATGTGAACACCAGCTGACACTAGCCAATGAAACAGCCCATTCAGGAATACGCTGGAGTTGAATTCTTGCTGAAAGCATATAATATACATTAAAACATCTTTGATTCTTGCAAATCACTTAAGAAAATGAAATGCAAATTCACTTGAGATCTCATCCAGCAGCAGTTTTTTTTTTACGTTGTACTATAATCAAAAGAAAAGCTCCCAGAGGAGTGAGATCTAATGTCTGAGCCAGGCTGGGTTTAAGGTTTAATGTAAGAGAAGTAGAAACATCATGCAGGCATCTCTGTGGGGTTTGTTTGGGTCTACGGTCAAGATTTAGAATAAAGCTCTGTTGTTTATTCCGGCTCCTTTTGAGATAACCTGTAGCTTTTTCTAAAGCTGGAAAAAACAGCCTTGAGCTTTCACGTTTCTTTGTTCCTGAGCTATGGAGGTGGACTCGATGATACACTGAATGCACAAATACACCTTCAAATGATTTGTCATGACATATATTTGGTTCCATGAAAATCTTTTCATGTAAGAGTTCTTTATACAGATTTTTAACACTAACATCCTATTCAAGACTGAAGATATGTAATTACTAGACCTCACATTTTTTTTTTTTATCAGAAGATACAAATACAAATACAAAAGATGCAAAACTGCAGTTAACTGTTTAAACATCATACTCATTTGGTTTGCATTCAGACAAGAAAATGTTGCATTTCTAGTGACCTCTAGTGGATGATTTTTAGTCTGCAATACCTCTACCAATTGGTACAGATGGCACAATCACATTGTGGTAAGTTCAATGTCATTTTCAAGAAGATATAGTGACTTGAATGTGCTCTAACAAATGGTAGAGCAGAATGCTAAAGGGTTAAAATTTTTGAAAATAAGAAATATATGGGGGTCCTGAGTGGCTCAGCAGGCTAAGATGCTGACACTATGACCAGAGAATCATGAGTTCTAATCCCGGTCATGCTGTTTGCCACCAAGAGAGCAAAAATTGGCCGTGCTCTCTTTGGGTGGGTAGATGGCGCTCTCAATCTCCCTATCACTCAAACATTGTAATGTCCACTGATTCAGGTGTCTACTGATTGGTCTATTTGGAGCAGCGAACCCTGCGCTTTCCTCCTAGCACGTTGGCTCCCCAGTGATGGTGTGTCAAGCGGTAGTTTGAAAAGAGGCGGTGGCCATATCATACGCAGCAGAGGAGGTGTGTGCATGTCTTCACCCTCCTAGAGTCAGGGACAATGTAAAGTGATGCGGAGAGTCCGCTAGTGGATGGGATAGGTTAATTGGCTACTACCACATTGGGAAGGAGAGAAAATTGACAAAAAAAAGAAAATAAAAAATACACCTTTAAAGCACATCTACATAACTAAAGGACTTTGTGTCCATGTTGAAAATATTTACACCAACATTAACAATACCTCCTTTTTATGTCCACTCAATGTTCATTTTATCTATACTAACCACATAAGTGCACTTCATAGTTCTACAATTACAGACTGTAGTCTATTTCTCTTTATATTTTGTTCACTCTGTTCATCACTGGTCAAGACCTTCACTGGACCACCACAGAGCAGGTGTGTCATTTGGGTGTGTGTACATGGTATCGCCAACAGCAACTGGGTTACTTTGTGTCTTGAAAAGATTTTTACAGTGATGCTGAGACTTGACGCTAGCTTCTGAATACACAGCAGTATTCTCTAAAACTAGGTGAGCAGGTAGTAGATGTGGTTAGTAGATTCAGTAGATGCAACACACAGCTCCCTCTGTTGGCCAAAACAAACAGAATGTGGGATGTCTGCCTGTCGGATCTGCTGCCAGGTCTTTCTTATGACTATCTTTCATATTTCATTATTAAAAACAGGAGCATCTTTAGTCAGAGACAAGCTGGAAAACAGGGATGTCTGCTTACCCAAGTGTGGTACAAAACTTAGGAATCTAACTTCAGATACAAAACATATTTTTGGCAGATTGACTCTATTTGAGGTACATGGGGGGTAAATTTGATATGTGTAAGTTAACAGCTTGCTGAATCTGTGGAGAAGATGATTGTGATGGTTTATGCCTAGGTAAACTTGGTAGAACTCACACCTGTGAAAATGAACCCTGGATATAAGTGTGTGCACAAGTGTGTTCACCCCTAAAAACACACCCTGCTGTACATCTGCTGTTCATCTGCAGCTTCAGCTCATTTCTCATTTGCATCTCAAATGCTCTGCTGCTCTCGCTTGCACTTGTCAACGGTCCCATGCACACAGAGCTGGTACCAAAAATCACAGGAGCTATGGCTCAAAGTCCAAAAAAACCCTCATCAAGCGCTCCCCTCGGCGGGTGTACGCAAAAAGAGGAAAACGCTATCATCCAAGCCATCAAAAACACAGATGTTCACGGCTCAAGGACAATAATCCACAGTGACGTGAGCTCAGTCCTCAGAGCCAGAGCCACCGCCGGTCGCAGCCAATTGGCAGCCCGTGAGCAAAAAGCAGGAAATCGCTGTTTAATTGCACTCTCATGTTCCTCTCTGTACCTCCGCCAGGCGACGAGTGCATCAGCAATCCACACAGAAGGGCAGATAGCATTACCCAGCATGCCTCAGGGACATTTGCTTTGAAACAAGAGGATTTTGCTACATTTGCTTTTTCTTCTTTTTTTCTAAATTTTTGTAAAGTTCATTAGGTCTAGTTCATGCTTATCAAAAACATTCGGTCAGCCTGTTTTGTGCATATAAAAATGTTCTT
The DNA here is from genome assembly GCA_036984385.1 of Crenuchus spilurus. Classification (NCBI taxonomy): domain Eukaryota; kingdom Metazoa; phylum Chordata; class Actinopteri; order Characiformes; family Crenuchidae; genus Crenuchus; species Crenuchus spilurus. Next base: position 48,174 of record BRDA01011804.1, read on the forward strand.
TCTTTCTCGTTTCTCTTTATGTACATTTTTGCATAATGTTCATTTATAGGTCAAGCTGATGTAATACTTCACACATAATGTCTTTAATACTTCTTCAATGTAAGTATATGTGCTGCGCAAAAGTGTTTGAAAAGCTATACATTTGGGGTGCGTTTCCCAAAACGTTCTTAACGCTAAGTACTTTGTAACCTCGTACTTATGAACATTCGTAAATTTACAAGTGTTTCCCAAAAGCCTTCGTAACCCATGTTGTACTTAAACTCATTCGTAAATCTACGAGTAGTCTGACCCTCTCAGAACTCGCTAAGTTGTTCTTAACTTGAAGTTCACGTTCAGTTCTGTCTGAAAAACGAAAGAAGCTGCTGATCATCCTTTGAACTATGCAGCCCAGCACACGCGTTTATATACAAACAAGAATTCATGAACATTTAAATTTTCTTTTGAAAGCGTAATTACGTCATGTAAATTAGAGCCAGCGTCCTTAGTTCTATACTGCACATACATGTACATATTGTGACATTTCAGGCGGTCTCTGGTGGTCCACTGGCTGCGATCTGGTTTGCATAATTCCCATGGGACTTTGGGGGTGGGTTGTTGTGGGGTTATAGTGTTGTCATTTAGCTTAGGGGTAAGGTAACTGGGGAATCCAACTGTCTTTGTCTTAAAAAGTGTGCTTGGTGTGTGACTGTTTACCGCCGTTGTGGGACAGGTCAGGGATAGATAAAGGTCTAAGCGTGAGCGTGTGCGAGTCTTGGGCTACCGTCATTCATTGCTGTTCATTCAGAGCATTCAATAAAACCCGCTCAAAGAGTATATAATCTCATTAATTCTCTCACTCTCTGCACCAGCCATCACAATATTAAGTTGAAATGATTGTTTTTACGAAATAAAACAACCAAGACTGCTTAAAGTAAAATATATTATTTATTGATATACACTTATAAATTACATAAATGCAATGTTTTTTTTTTTTCCCCCAGTGTAACAGTCGTAGTAGTAAATTAATATATTGTGTACTAAACAATGGTTACTTATTACCTACTAAGCTTGTCAACTCTTAACCAATCAAATTCACTATTAATCATGGACACATACAAGCCTATTTATAGGTAGGCTTGGCATGCGATGGACAGCAACTGCAAGTGAAATGTTATTTATTTATTTATTTGCATGTATGTAGTGTAAATACTTTTTTGATTTTTGGTTTTATAATTATTGTTTACATAACAATACGTTTGTGGCTTAATAATGAAGAAATGTATGTAAATTGGTGGTTCAGTTTTCGACTGGCTGAGCCTATTTGACGCTGACACGAGGGCGGAGTCAACTAAGTGCTACTTATCGTAAGTTTGAAAGATAAGAAGGCTTTTGGGAAACAGTCAGAAAAATTGCGTTCTTAAAGTTACATCGTTCTTAAAGTTGTTCGTAAATCGCTACGTTCAATCACTTTCGGGAAACGCACCCTTGATCAATAAGTTTATTATTATTAGTATTATTATTATTAATATTATTATTATCAAGTGCCATCAACTCGATTCTGACTGCTGGTGCCCATATTGATAGTGTTTTTTCAGAACATTAAACTGTTTGAGTCTTCAGGCTTCTCAATGATTCTTCTGATTGCATCCATCCATCTTATTCCTCTTTTACATTCAGCTTTTCCAGCATAACTGTGTTCTGAAGTGAACTTGTTCTTCCCAGTGTTTCCAAAATAAGAGACCTTCAGTTTGGTTATCTGAGATTCTAATGAAAGTGAAAGCTGAGCTTTGATTTACTGATCTGTTGGTTTAACCATTTCCAAATATTTCCATCATCTAGTATCTTATTACTTCATTATGCAGCAATGGCTGAGGAACATCTAGGAACATTTAGAAGTGATTGTATCTTCAGTCTAGCTGTATAATATTTACTGTATTTATTAGTATCAGTTCTAATGGTATACAGCAGGGGTAGGTAACTCCAGTCCTGGAGTGCCGGTGTCCAGCACAGTTTGGTGATGTCACTGCTCTGACACTACAATTAAACATGCTAATTGCCCGCTGAGTTGAATTAGGTGTGTTTGATCAGGTAGATCACCAAACTGTGCAGGAAACCGGCACTCCAGGACTGGAGTTGCCCACCCCTGTTATACAGCATAGTGTATATCCAAGTAAAAGCACACATCTAGCCAAAATAAATGTTTTTAAATAGCATGTTTCTAGGTTTTTTGTGATTAGTCAATGATGTGATTGTTTTTAGTGCATTATTTTGTAGAGTTTTTGACTCTTTATTCATTTTTATGGTGCCTTTCTTGATAAATTGCTAAAATTAATGATAGAGACTATAATTCTGAATTCTGTCTCTCTACAGTTACCATGGTGGTTGCTCCACAATGAGAGATGTATTTGTGATTGATTTGAGGTCATCACTTTTGTCTTTCTTGTAAATTTTTACATGCACTTTCACAAAGTTCAGTGGTAGGTCAGGGACTTTACTGCTGATTTTATTGTGGCTTTGTTTTGCAGAGTTCAGTATTAGGTCAGGCTGATTACTGTTACTGTGCATAAAATAATCTCATTATTTGTTTGTAGTTGTCAAACACATTTTGAAAAAAAGTTCAATATTAGGTCAGGGGGATTTTTATGCATAATGTACTTGTACATTGTTATTAAATGCATGTTTGTAATGGCTTATCTCATACATAATTATTCTCAGCTTCTCTGCTTGAGTCATTTCATTTTAATAGACTTCTTGGATCAATTCTTGATGCATATCAAGAAGTCACATGGCTGATAAGCGTTAAATGAAGTCTTGAGTGGTGGACGGCGTCGGTTAGTGTAGACGTATTGCATTAGCCTTTCAGTAGCCTAGGAGACAAAAAAGGGGGACTGTTGTGAAGGACAGGACTGATAAATATGGATGAGTTTTCAGAGCGCATAAGCACAAGCAAGCCCACCTGTGCTGTTAACCTCTACTGGAACGTTAAGAATGGCCGTAAATCCAGAGAAGCGCATTAGCATGACCAGCCTCGACACTGATCCCGGCCACTCCAAACAGCCGCGGCCTCACGCAGCCCTGTATTACACGCGCGGCAATAACGCGGCGCAGGATAATTGCAGAGGGATCAAAGCTAAGCCTGTGCCAGACAAAATAGCAGCTCACTGACACACTCAGTTCTGTAGCAAAGAGGGAGTGGCCGTCATGCATACTGATGAGGCTGGAAGTACAGTAGGATGAGAGCAAAGCACAGAGACTGGGACAGATAAAGAGTGGCTAAAGCCCTGTTTCGATTAGATTAATTGTATATCAATTAATCCAAGGGCTATGTTCTTCTTTTAAAAGAGCTCCTGCAATGTTATTCCCATCCAGATCAGCCATGTCAGTGGTCTTCTCCCTCCAACTCACACTACAGGATTTAAAAAGTAGAAAACGTGAGATACCCCATACATGTTTCTGTCCTTGATCATTTTAGTCATAAAGGCTGCCCACAATACACCATCTGCCCTGAACAAATACACTTTCAGCGTATGCACACTTAACCAATGGTTCAGAGCCTCAAAACTTTGTGAGAGTTTCTCACAAACTGATACTGTATATCAAGAAAGCATGTGAGTTTTTTTCAAAACTACATGTAAACAAACATGGCTGACAGCAAAACCATTTCACTGCTAGTTGTAAGAGCTTTCTGCTCAGAAAAAGCCATGAAAAAGAAAACATTATGGATGAAACTATAACAGCACACCTTATAAAAACACTTATGCTGTTGCCACAGTTCTAAAAGTCCACCTTGATCACTATTTAGCTGCCATGCTTTTTAACTCTCTGGAGTCAGTGCTCCTGCCGGCAATATATTTACAAAATTCTGCAAAAACAATTATTTATCTCCATGAGATTTTATCCTAGAAACAAAACAAAACATTCCCCTGGAAACCTTAAATGATCTCATTTTCAAATATATATACAGTAGCTTGAACGTTTAGATTATTGTATGAGAAGTATAATTAAGGAGTGACACACTGTTCAGCTTGAATCTGCCATTCATTTGATAATGACATGGAAATTCTGGACATTTCATTAGTGGATTAGCGGTCCAGGAAAGTGTGCAAATGCCCATCATGTCTTCATAAACAAAAGAGCACTTAACAAAGACCTCTCATCTCTCACCTCATAAATATTCAATCCAGGTACCACTGAATGATCACATTTCTTAATCATTAGAAATAAAACCATACAATTTTAAAAAACTGTAATGAGCAGTGTGTAGCCAACACCTGTTTATTCAGTTCTGAACTCAAACGTCTTGACTAGAAATGTTTACAGTGTGTTTTCACAATATATCAGCACATCTGAAATCAGGTTTTTGGAAAGTCTAAGTTTAGATCAGATTTAAGCAAAATATAGACTTATGACACTTACTGTTTTGACATCCATGTTGCTGAGTTTGTGCTGAACAAAAGTCTGTTTAACACTTTGGGGGAAAAAATAGATGGATGTAATTTGTGAAAAAGGAAGATGATCAGTTACAATCAACATGACATTGGGAGACCTTTGACAATTGTCAGGGGGAGCAATTGACCTAATTATCCTGTAGTGTGAGCCTTAACTCAGAACTTGTCTGATCATTTTAGTAATGTCTGATACAAATATCTGATATTTTGGTCAGTTTTAGAGCACAGATTCATCAAAAAGTCACTCAATACTCAGAGTCACTCAATACTCTACTTGATCTGAAAGGACTTGGTCTACTTGGTGTCCAGACTCTACCTTGGAGATCACAGAAAATCAATATATCACTGAGCTACTCACAAGTTTTAATGATAATAAGCACAATTAATGTATTAGTGAATAAATAATATGCTCATATGACATCTGTGTTCATAAAAAATGCAATGAACAGGAAAGTTTTGTGTCCAGATGCAGGAATTTCATGACTGAAGAGACCTGGGACATGTTTCATTATAGGTGGCTCACCGAAAAACATTAATCCAATCACAGTAGGGTTACAGAGTGTGCTGTGACAATATTGCCAGAAGTCTTTGAACTCCTGCTGGTCCAGTGTTTCTTCCTCATCAAGGTCTTTATGAAGACTGTAGAACATTGCTGAGAGGAACTGACTGCATTGAAGGGACTAGTAAGGTCAGGTACTGATGTTCTTGACACTCCACTTCATCCCAAAGGTTGGATGTAGCTCCATCATTCAAATAACAATGCTGGGCTTTATAGTCCATACTAAGCATCCATACAAATACACATTCTTTCATGTGATCCAAATCAAAGTGAAATGGCATCTTAATCACCTGCTTTATGCTGGTGGCAGAACAGCACCTCAGACGCGGTAACGAGTAGAGTGCTGAATTAAATTTCATGCCTCTTAGCTACCTTTTTGTTTGGGGCTTTACTTTGACAATCCCATTTGTGTTCAAAAGGCACAAAACCCAATCTTATCCAAACACTTACACAGCATTAGCGCTGAGATGATCTTCATGAGGATTTAATTTAGCTAAAGAGGTCGGCTGCACAGCATGTGCATCACCTGCTTTAAGATACAGTGATAGAAATAAAGAACAAGTGGAATTTATGTTGATCTAGAGTCACAGTTACATCAGACATGTGCAGTTCACATATTCACACAAAGATTAGATGAGAACAATTAAGATGAATGGAAATAAGGAGGGATCAGAATGGAGATGGAAGAAAAGAAGCAAGGAAAAACAGACAGAAAGAAGGCAGGGCAGATGGAGGAAGGGAGGATGGAAAGAAGAAGAAAAGTAAAAAGAAAGAGGGAAGGATGGAAGGAAGCCAGAAGTAAAGGAAGGCTGAACAGTAAGAGGCAAGATAGATGAAAAACAGGAAGGAAAGAGAAAAATAAGATTGAAAGAAGGACAGTACATAGGAGGAAGGAAATAGAGAAAGAAGATGGAAAGTAAAAAGGAAGAATGGAAAGTAGAGGGACAGAAGGAAAGATGAAAGGAACGTTGAGCAGTACAAAGGAAGAACAGATGAAAAGAAGGATGTAAAGAGGGAGGAAGGAAGAACAAATGGAAAGAATAAAGAGAGAGAGAGAGGAAGTATTGAAAGAAGATTAAAGGATTTGAAAGAAGAGGGGAAAAAGACATGCAAAAAAGATTAATGGAAGAATTAACTGATAAATGGAAGCGAAGAGGCATGGATGGATGAAATGAAGAAAGGATGCAAAAAGATGGAAAGATAGAAAGAATGAGTGGAAAAGGGAAGGATTTGAGGAAGGAAGGAGAAAAAAAGGTGGAAAGTAAGAAAGTAGAATGGAAGAAAGAAGAAAAAGAGAGGAAGGAAGTATCAAAAGAAGATGAAAGGGAAGGAAGAGAAGAAGGAAAAAGATGTGCAATACAGGATGAATGGAAGAATGAATTGATAAATGGATGGGAAGTGGCATGGATGGATGGAATAAAGGAAGGATGCAAAAAGATGGAATGTAGGAAGGAAGGTAAAAAAGAAGGAAAAAGAAGGAAAGATGTAAAGAATGAATGGAAAAAAGAAAGATGAATGGAAGGCAGGATGTGAAGTAAATAGGGAGGGATGATGGAAAGATGGAAGGGAGAACAGAAGGACAGAAAGAAAAATGAGTAAACCATAAAACCTCTGGACTGAAATGACTAGAAATGAAGCATTGTCAGGTAGTTAGAACATCACTGTGTTATCGAGGGAACAATGGCAGTAATCTGAGTGACCTCAAACATTTGGAGTCAAAATCCCCGGAGTTAACCCCCAAACTCAGCCGCACCAGCAGCACTACAGCAGGATGATCCTGAAGTCCTAAGGTCACCTTCAAAGCACTGCTCCATCAGAGAGGCCTTGGCCCAACAGCAGCTGTCCAACCTGAACCAGCCAGCCTGCTTTCATCTGTCAAACATCCTGAAGAACTGACTCCTGCAGCCTGAGCTTCCACACTGATTCAGGCCTTTGATAACAGAGGCAGCACTGCAGCACCGGCCCTACTGAGAGCCTGCTTTAGTCCTGGAAGACTGAATGTACTGTAAATTTCCACATTCATTTAACAGCACAATTATAAGTAAAAGTACTGTATATAAAGGAAATCTGAAGCAAGAACCATTTTTTTTTCTTTTATGAAAACACACAATCACCAGAAGTAGTCAAATTGTGGCTAACAGCACACAAGGCTAAAGCCCCCTTGCATCCCAATCTGCTCCATATGCTCATTGTATGCAGTTCCCTGTGGAGAGTTCTTTCAGAAATTAGTTGTGAAGGACCTGCGTTGACTTCTAGAAACAATTCTTGTCTGAAAGTGAATCGCTTTTCATTCACAAACCACTTTGACCAAAATTCTGAAGACAATTTCCTGTAGACTGGAATTTTTAACCACTGCTGGTAGACCTGTTTGACTGAACGCTTCAGTACAAATGCATATTCAGCTACTTCTGTCAGACTCTGGTCTTTGGTGCCCAAATGACATCACTCCTTTTTGCCAATCATTGACATCTGCTTTGTAATCCATTTTCCACACATTGAATGAGACATTCACTGCACTACCTCTTTTCAATGTATGAATCCCATCACACACCACAGGTGTGTATAAAAATAGTCCATGGAGCATAGATAGATATATAGATAGATAGATAGATAGATAGATAGATAGATAGATAGACAGACAGACAGAGAGAGAGAGAGAGAGAGAGAGAGAGAGAGAGAGAGAGAGAGAGAGACAGACAGAGAGAGAGAGAGAGAG